>OZ026615.1:76630408-76685408 GCA_964020975.1 Hermodice carunculata | reverse complement strand
GGAAGACGGTTTTGGAGAAGAAGTAAAAAATGTGAATTAGCATTAGAATGCCCATTGACTTCCATAGTAATCAATAGGACAGCTGCATTGACCGACAAGTACCAGAATTGAAAAAATCGTTAAAAATCAGGAATCCGCAGCATTCCCACATAGTGAACAACTTTGTTTGACCCTTCTACAAGGAACATATCCACCATGTTTCAGCTTAATCTGAGTGACGGTTCTGGAGAAGAAGTCGAAAATAGCTATAACACACAAAAATTCATAAAAAATTAGGAAAAAATTGCAGCGCCACCTGGTGAACAAATTAAGAACTAGGAGTCCCAGGGAGTGTTCCTGTGTGATATCAAAGCAATTCAGTGAGCAGTTTTGGAGAAGAAGATTTTTTAAGATTTACCCAAAAAAGAACAAAAAAATTCGTTAAAAATCCAAAAATCACGGGACCGTGACCATTTGAACAAACTTGGTAGAGACCCACCCAAGGCACATCTCCACCAAGTTTGAAGTGAATGTGGCAGACGGTTTTTGAGAAGAAGTCGAAAATGTGAATTGTGGACGACGGACGGACGACGGACGACAGACCCTCATAAAACCTCAGCTGACTGACAAGTCAGCTGAGGTAAAAATTTAACAATCCAAAAAAATCACTGGAGCATGAACATTTGAACAAAATTGGTAGAAACCCACCCAAGGTACATTGCCACCAAGTTTGAAGTTAATCTGGAAGACGGTTTTGGAGAAGAAGTAGAAAATGTGAATTAGCATTAGAATGCCTATTGACTTCCATAGTAATCAATAGGAAAGCTGCATTGACCGACAAGTACCAGAATTGAAAAAATCGTTAAAAATCAGGAATCTGCAACATTCCCACATAGTGAACAACTTTGTTTGACCCTTCTACAAGGAACATATCCACCATGTTTCAGCTTAATCTGAGTGACGGTTCTGGAGAAGAAGTCGAAAATAGCTATAACACACAAAAATTCATAAAAAATTAGGAAAAAATTGCAGCGCCACCTGGTGAACAAATTAAGAACTAGGAGTCCCAGGGAGTGTTCCTGTGTGATATCAAAGCAATTCAGTGAGCAGTTTTGGAGAAGAAGATTTTTTAAGATTTACCCAAAAAAGAACAAAAAAATTCGTTAAAAATCCAAAAATCACGGGACCGTGACCATTTGAACAAACTTGGTAGAGACCCACCCAAGGCACATCTCCACCAAGTTTGAAGTGAATGTGGCAGACGGTTTTTGAGAAGAAGTCGAAAATGTGAATTGTGGACGACGGACGGACGACGGACGACAGACCCTCATAAAACCTCAGCTGACTGACAAGTCAGCTGAGGTAAAAATTTAACAATCCAAAAAAATCACTGGAGCATGAACATTTGAACAAAATTGGTAGAAACCCACCCAAGGTACATTGCCACCAAGTTTGAAGTTAATCTGGAAGACGGTTTTGGAGAAGAAGTAGAAAATGTGAATTAGCATTAGAATGCCTATTGACTTCCATAGTAATCAATAGGAAAGCTGCATTGACCGACAAGTACCAGAATTGAAAAAATCGTTAAAAATCAGGACTCTGCAACATTCCCACATAGTGAACAACTTTGTTTGACCCTTCTACAAGGAACATATCCACCATGTTTCAGCTTAATCTGAGTGACGGTTCTGGAGAAGAAGTCGAAAATAGCTATAACACACAAAAATTCATAAAAAATTAGGAAAAAATTGCAGCGCCACCTGGTGAACAAATTAAGAACTAGGAGTCCCAGGGAGTGTTCCTGTGTGATATCAAAGCAATTGGGTGAGCGGTTTCGGAGAAGAAGATTTTTTAAGATTTACCCAAAAAAGAACAAAAAAGTTCATTAAAAATCCAAAAATCACTGGACTGTGACCATTTGAACAAACTTGGTAGAGACCCACCCAAGGCACATTTCCACCAAGTTTGAAGTGAATCTGGCTGACGGTTTTTGAGAAGAAGTCGAAAATGTGAATTGTGGACGACGGACGACGGACCCTCAAAAAACCTCAGCTGACTGACAAGTCAGCTGAGGTAAAAAATAGAAAAAAATTGCAGCTCCACCTGGTGAACAAATTAAGAACTAGACACGAGTTTTTCGCTGTGCCAAAACAAGTATGCATCCCCCACGCATGACCTATTTATGTTCAATGGTAACCATGGTCTTGCAATCAACCATAACAAAGATATATAAGGAAAATAAAATTTTGACCTCAGTTTTTGAGAAGAAGTCGAAAATGTGAATTGTGGACGGATGGACGACGGACCCTCACAAAGCCTCAGCTGACTGACAAGTCAGCTGAGGTAATAAGGGGCAAAAATATTGATTAGGTGCACATATATCAAAGAAGTAGTGCATTCTTTGATTTTGTCATTAATTTTTCAGTACTATGTAATCAATCAAGTTATGATGTACATGGAACACATCAAAGCACGCTTGAGAAATAATGCAGCTAAAAGTGTTCACTATCTAACATAAAAAATTCTGAGTGACTGAGTGCACATCCATTTGTATCATTCAGCATTTAGGAAAACACATCTGGCTTAAGAAAAAAATATCTACAATATGCTACTGCTGATAATGTAGGTTTATTGTTTTTCAGTGATTAGTTCTTTTCTATGGTTTAGCTGCTTTCAAACAAAACACACTTGCAATAACAACAAGTGCCCCCCAGAAATGCATACTCTATCAATTAATTATTCAAAATTGTTTGCCACAGCTAACTTCATCAGCTAAAGCTAATAAAGCCTCGCATCTCAACCCCAATGAATCATCTGAGATGTCAACCGCTACAACGAAGTGCTGCTCCCTTGTCTTTGATCAAAAAAAGAAAAATTGAAGCCATACAATGAATGATTTATCCCTTACACTCGGTATTCCCTGTGCTGTTTCCATCTTCGGTCCTAAGACTGTCTCGAAACCTTCCTCTTTAATACTGCTACCATGTCCCCATGATCAAACCACATGCAAAAGAACCGTTAAATTTCTGGTGAGGAAGAGCAGGTGCACTTGGGAATAAAGCTTCCCTTATCTCCTGGAAACGCTACAGACCTACACGCCCCAGTGCAGTCCCATCAAAACAACACTGACTCAATGCCTGACCTCCAATGGTAATGGCAGAATCCCCATCCACGTCCATCGGGTAGTTAGTTCCATTATCAAGGGCACATGTAATGCTTCACTGAACAACACAATGCCGGCATAGAAGCCGTGATTGAACTTGGCTTTCAAGGCTTGTGCTGTCTGGTATTTTAGTATTTGTATGCCTAGCTGTGGTACCTAATAAGATGCAATTGTTAATTGTCGGGAGTTGTTTTGTTTGGATGACTGAACACACCTGTCACTATTGGTACCCTAACACCCTTCATGGGCCCCGCCTGGTTGCCTGTGATGTGCATGTATCATTTTCACTTTCCATCATATATAAAAACATACTTGTGATTTGTGTTGAATACAGAAAGAAATTTACAACAGTATTTGAATTAAAAAAATACAAATGACTTTTCTCCGGACCACATTACAAGGGCAAAAATAAAAGGAAAATTGTCACGGTATCTCAGCAATACCATCTGCCATCCTAACTAAGACTACTGGCCACTATCCAAATGGATATATTGCTGTTATCAGCCTGTCTTCTTATACTTTTTTCCTTTTCTTTTTTTTGTTTTTGTTTTTGTTGTTGTTGGTTTTTTTTTCCCATGCACTGCAACAAAAAATTGACAAGGGCAAAAATAAACATTTGGCTTTGATTTCGGAGTGCATGAATATCATATCGTAAATTCTTCGGTTTCAGCGTGCAAATTACACAGGATCATATGGAGACATGCAGTAATAACTTTGGTGTTGCTTGTCTTGTGGGATAGAATCCCAGGCTAATGACATGTAATAAAATGCCAGTGGGTTTTCCTACGAGACGAAATAGGAGAAAGGCCTCAAATTGAAACTCAGATGACTCATACATAATGCTGACCACTTTGTCTTTGTAACATGTAAATGAGCACTTTTTAATGTTAAGAACTCCATAACTTACCACATGAGGACAGACATGGATCAATTATAGGTGGAAAAAAGACTGTCTAGACTTTACCATGACTGTAAAGTCAACTAGAACAGACTGATTTTCCAACAGAAAATCAAATGTCTCCCGGTGGAACACTTACGTCTCTGAATAAACCACAGGTGATTTCAAATTACAAATGACCAAGTTTGCTTGAAAATTACAATCCTATTTTAGCTCTCACCTAGATACATTACACTAGCAATTTTCATCAAGTTCTTCAAGACTTATTGCACAGAAACCAATTTCACATAAGTGACCATGTGACCTTGAAAATTAGGTCATGGTCATCCAAATACAATCCCAACCTAACTCTTGCCAAGACACACAATCCTGCCAAGTTTCATCAAATTCCATCAAGTTCTTCATGACTTATCGAACGGAAACCAATTTCACATAAGTGACCCTGTGACCTTGAGAATTTGCTCAAGGTCATCCAAATACAATCCCAACCTAGGTCTTGCCAAGATACATAATCCTACCAAGTTTCATCAAATTCCATCAAGTTCTTCATGACTTATAGAGCAGAAACCAATTTCACATAAGTGACCCTGTGACCTTGAGAATTCGCTCAAGGTCATCCAAATACAATCCCAACCTAGGTCTTGCCAAAATACATAATCCTGCCAAGTTTCATCAAATTCCATCAAGTTCTTCATGACTTATCGAGCGGAAACCAATTTCACATAAGTGACCCTGTGACCTTGAGAATTTGCTCAAGGTCATCCAAATACAATCCCAACTTAGGTCTTGCCTAGATACATAATCCTACCAAGTTTCATTAAATTCTATCAAGTTCTTCAAGACTTATCGAGCGGAAACCAATTTCACATAAGTGACCCTGTGACCTTGAGAATTAGGTCAAGGTCACCCAAATACAATCCCAACCTAGGTCTTGCCTAGATACATACTCCTATCAAGTTTCATCAAATTCTGTCAAGTCCTTCAAGACTTATTGCACAGAAACCAATTTCACATAAGTGACCCTGTGACCTTGAGAATTTGCTCAAGGTCATCCAAATACAATCCCAACCTAAGTCTTGCCAAGACACACAATCCTACCAAGTTTCATCAAATTCCATCAAGTTCTTCATGACTTATCGAACGGAAACCAATTTCACATAAGTGACCCTGTGACCTTGAGAATTGGCTCAAGGTCATCCAAATACAATCCCAACCTAGGTCTTGCCTAGATACATAATCCTACCAAGTTTCATTAAATTCTATCAAGTTCTTCAAGACTTATCGAGCGGAAACCAATTTCACATAAGTGACCCTGTGACCTTGAGAATTAGGTCAAGGTCACCCAAATACAATCCCAACCTAGGTCTTGCCTAGATACATACTCCTATCAAGTTTCATCAAATTCTGTCAAGTCCTTCAAGACTTATTGCACAGAAACCAATTTCACATAAGTGACCCTGTGACCTTGAGAATTTGCTCAAGGTCATCCAAATACAATCCCAACCTAAGTCTTGCCAAGACACACAATCCTACCAAGTTTCATCAAATTCCATCAAGTTCTTCATGACTTATCGAACGGAAACCAATTTCACATAAGTGACCCTGTGACCTTGAGAATTTGCTCAAGGTCATCCAAATACAATCCCAACCTAGGTCTTGCCAAGATACATAATCCTACCAAGTTTCATCAAATTCCATCAAGTTCTTCATGACTTATCGAGCGGAAACCAATTTCACATAAGTGACCCTGTGACCTTGAGAATTTGCTCAAGGTCATCCAAATACAATCCCAACCTAGGTCTTGCCAAAATACATAATCCTACCAAGTTTCATCAAATTCCATTAAGTTTTTCATGACTTATCGAGCGGAAACCAATTTCACATAAGTGACCCTGTGACCTTGAGAATTTGATCAAGGTCATCCAAATACAATCCCAACCTAGGTCTTGCCTAGATACATAATCCTACCAAGTTTCATCAAATTCTGTCAAGTCCTTCAAGACTTATCGCACGGAAACCAAGTGTTGAAGAACATGAACAACAACAACAACAACAACAACAACAAGAAGAAGAAGCGGAAGAAACGGGCACTAAAACAATATGTCCCCCGGCTTCCACCGGGAGACATAATGATTAGAGAGAGCCAGTGAGTCCCACAGTAACATTTGGTTATACATTTCATATAATTTGCCACGTTTCCATATAATTTGTCTCTAATGACAGCCAATGGGCCAACATCACTCAATGCTGTGAGCCTATTAGGATGTTCAGTAATACACTCTAATTTGGCAATTATAATTAACAAACAATACACTTAAGAGGTCCCTACACTTGAGATAATTACACAACTTTGCTGAATGTTGCTAACAGGGTCTGCAGCACGCTGCCGAGGTCTTTCACTGTTAATATTCCTATATTCCTGTGATCTATAAATAATCAATAGAATGCTATTGGGAACATGCTATCCATTACAAAGCCACTGCCCAGATGAGAATTCTGGACCTTCAGGTCATGCTGAGAGACAAGATTTTGTGCTAACATCGTTCGATTTGTGGTATCCTTGATAATTTTGCTGTTAAATTGCAATTCATTGTCACAAAATACTATTAGGTATGTACTGTCCGTGTCCTGACTGGCTGGGGGTAGGCATCTCGTTCCCTTGCTATTATAATCCAGTAGCATCTTCAGTGCCCAACGTCTCAGGCTAATCTGGCTTTTATGTTTTCTTTTCCAGGAAATGCACTGCTTTAGATGTTAAAGCAACAGCTCATTAATCCAGACTTTACTGGCTGTTAAATAATTTATTCTGATACATGTGAACACAATCCTGTTTGCTCATCCAGGAGATACCACAGCTACCGGGATATGTTTCCATGTCCCACTTAATGGCTGTAAAGTTGACAGGTCAAAATTTGTAAAAAAAATTTCTGCCTTTTTTTTTTTTTTTGCTGATTGATAATTATATATTAAGTTTGCATTTAAAAAGCACACTTTTTCAAACCTCTGGGAGATATATTCTTTCAAATTAATCCTCCAAATTGATACCACCATGCATTGTTTGCCAAATGAACACATTCGTGCACTCAATGCATAAACTCCAACACCCTGAAACGCTGCCACTTACTTCTTACGCCGTGACCTGACCAACCCCAGGTTAAATGAAATGCATCTCTAGGTCATAATGTCTTGTTACCAGGGTAACAAATACACACATGGAGATCAAGTGTGGCAACTGGCCAGTTGATGATCTCTTCAACAGTGTCACTTACCTTGTGTTGCCGGAGATCCGATTCAGAGAATGAGGTATCAGGGTTGATCAATCGAAGCAGATCCTCCTGGAAGGTGTTGGGTACTGCTATGCCCTTGTTTGGGGTGACCTTCGTGCTGCTGGTTACTCCCGGACGTAGACGGTTAGCCAGCGATTCCTCTGACGAGCGGCCAGATAAGTTCCTAGAGACCAAGCAGACCCACATGTTTTAGCGAAAGAGGTGGACATGATGCCATAGGATGCCTGGTGCTGGTGTGGCCACACACTACATGCAGGCTGTTTTGTCGCTGTCAACTGCGCGCATGCGATTGGCAGCGAGCCGTGCTAAGCTACGTCCACATCAGTGGCATCAGCAACAGTCCAGCCACCCAGCTTCCCTACTGACTGTATTGATTGTCTGTCTGTGTGTGCTGGCTTACCATACCACCACATTGCATGCTGGATCACAGCCACTATTGTTCTGCGAGCCATTCAACACTTCATATCATTATACGACTGTACTGCCCTCTCCCTCTCTCTGCAGTGCCACCTGGGTCAACAACTGTTACAATTCCTGGTTTCGCTGCCCTGCCCCTCACCCCCCACCCACCACCCACCACCCAAACAGGTCACCCAACCCGCTGTGTTCATTTTACTATCCCTGGAACTTACTGTCTCTAACCTTGTGATATGATTCAGGGCTGACTCATTCGCTTTGTCCTGGTCCTCAGGGTATATTGTCTTGCTATTTTACCTGCCCCTTAATTCTAACGCACTTGCCTATCCATGGAAACCTGGTTTGTAAAACCACATTTTTGGTTGCCCCCCACCCCCCAGGGCGGGGGGGGGGGGCAGCAAGTGGTTGCTTGAAATTTGTAGTTGCCCCACTCATTCTTGGCGAGAAGACATGACCTGGTGAGCCCTGTGACTAGCTGGCCAGGTATCAATGGAAGCCAGGGTCAAGGAGGAAGCCACTGGGCCCCTGTTCCTGCTGCACTGTCTGTCACCTCACATTCAATGCTGGGTCAGCTTGACCTCCCACAAACAGGAAACCTTTCATCTGTTTTATTCCTCCCAAACTCATTCTTCCCCAGTCTCTGATGCTCTGCTGTGTTTGGCCAGACTCAGACAAAGGCTGCATGTTCAAATGATTTTGCCAGAAATAGCTTTTCTAGTCAAGCAACAGTATTTTTTTTTGTATTGCCTGTCAAGTCATGCTCCACCTGGCACAAGGGCAGATGCAACATGCCTTGTCAGGTGATGCAAATCGCACCACCATAAGCCTTAACCATTGTGGCCCAGACTGAGCCAGGGCTCCGTCAACCTCTCCTCAAAGAAACACCACACTTGCGATGTGCCTGTTCTTTGTCTCCGATACTATTCTGTTCACATCTGTCCATGCAACTTATGTTATTCTGGTGAAGCACATATGTCTAGATTCAAACAAAACCCACCACAAGAATACAGGTATGAAAGAGGCTGAACAATCTGTTTGGTATCTTTGTGCCAACCAGTAAGCAAATGCAACTCCTGGTTATTACACCAATGCTGCTTGAACAAAACTTAAATAGGAGACATGCATAATAGTATCCCACCACAGCTGCATACCTGGTTGTCTCAGTACCCATAGTCTCGTGAGATACAGGCAGTTGCCTGTGCAGGCAAGCGGAGTATTACCAAAACTTTGGAAGTAAAGAATACGTAGCACAGGCAGGTGGAAAGTTATTCTTATATCCAATTTAGGAAGCACTAACAAATATGACTTTACCATTTGTAAACTTAAATTTCTCTAAAAGACACTTGTTTTGTAAGAAAAGGGTTATCTAGCCCTGTCTGTGACAGTGATATGCCTGTGTGTCCTCCATGATTGACAGATGCTACCCCCTTGCTTTGTGGTGGGATATTAATAAACATGTCTCTTACACCTTTTGCTTTGTAATGCCCCTTGGAGGTATCAGGACAAAGGGCTTGCCCTCTTTCCAAACTGACATTAACCCTTTCCCCCTTGAATTGACACGAGTCAACAACTTTCCTTGGCATGAGTTGGGCACTAAGTGCCCAACTCATGCCAAGACAAGTTGTTGACCAGGGGCATGTGATCTTGATAGGGCTCATCTACAATTCTCAGTCAAAACTGTTTTTCATTACTGTTGAAATTAGTTGAAAACAGTGAAGCAGATGACATTTGACCACCAGTCAGTTTGGGCCGGTTTAAGGGGGAGAGGGTTAAATATGCTTACATTAAGACAGTGTTTGTAACATGGTTTGACCAAATTGCATTTTCATTGCAGGTGTCACAGCATAATTAATATGCTGTCTTTAATGCCAAGACCCACATAACTGAAGATACTGCCAATATCCAGACTTGGTGACATCATTTGACTGAAACACTCTCAGCTGGGTCAAATTGTGGCTAGTGAGTAACGTTTTTTTTGTCAAAGCTACAGTAACTCCAAAATTAAGCAGAAATGCTTGCCTTAAACTGCATAAACGTTAAACCAATTGAATCAACTATAGATGAAAATCATACAAAACTCCATAAAAAAATCCACAACAGTGGGAAAATTTTCATTTTAAACATTGCAACAGCTTCTATTTCCTTCAACTATTTTTTGCTTCCTTCTTTCGTATTTTGCGCTTTTACCACCATCTCATGGTGAGTCCATGTTTACCAGCTTTCCCTCTGTTGTCTGACCCTATATTTCAACCAGGAAACACTGGCAAAACTTTGGACTCAGCCCAAGAATGAGGCACCTATGAGTCACCATGGCTTCAGTAATAACTCACAGCTGGTCTATTCAGGGTACAAGTTTACATAATTACATACATACATACATACATACATACATACATACATCCATCCATATAATTCACAAATATCATTACAGAGTTGAGCTTAATTTCATTCCAGATTCAATGGATGTTAGACTTGATAATCTACAGAAAGCTTCACATGGTATGAATACAGTTTACATGCAGAAAAACAATGGGAAGCTGGCTCTGCTTACATGTACCCTTATGCAGTCTGACTGTATCCCTATGTAGTCTAATTGTATCCCTATATAGTCTAATTCTATCCCTATGTAGTCCAATTGCACCCAACAGTCTAATTGTATCCTCTCCAAATGTATCTTCATATGGCCTAATTGTATCTTCATATATTGTCTAATTGTACCCCTGCAGTCTAATTATACTCTTATATGACCTAACTGCATCCCCATATGGTCTAGATGTACCTCTACCTGGTGCAATTTTATCCCTATATGGTCTAACAATACCCCTAAATAAGATCTAATTATATCCCTTATCTTATTGTGCCCCTATACAATCTTAATTGTAACTCTGATATAATTGGTCACTTACATAATCTAATTGTATGTACTGTAGTTCTAGATATTTTTGCATGTGGTTAATTTCATGCAAACTTGTTTTTCTGTAAAATAGAAAATATTTGCATATTTTAATTCACACATCATGGCTTGTCTATACATGTATATAACCTTTCATTATGTCAATTAATTTTGGTGCATCTAATTTTTGGGCATCAAGTACCAGCGCGATAAGCACGAATTAAGTCGAGAATGAAAATTTCTAGAACTAGAGTATTTAAAGTTGTATGCCTGCAGAGTCTGTGTATGTATATAGTATATTTGTGCTGTTATAGTCTAATTGTTCTCCAATAGTCTTGTTATATCCTATATAGTCTAGTTGTATGTCTATATAGTCTATGTTCACGTTTTACTGTACTTTGGAGTCAAGCAAGACCCTTTTGCATCTAAACTGTACACTTGAAATTGACTAGGGATAAAAACACTTACTTTTGTCAAATTCATCAAGCATGAACAAAAACACATCTCTGACCCACTTTATATAGTAATGCTAACAAATCTGCTCAAATGCATCATTTTGACATAAACATGAATCAATAATGCAACTTGACCTATCATAGTGCTGGCAATGTGTACCACAAGGAGACAAAAGAAGTGCCACTGACCTGTTAGATGATCTTGGACTACCGCTGTTACTACTGTGGGGCGATGCTTCCAAGTAGGACTTGCGCTGACCTTGTGCCGCAAATGCTGCCTGTCGTCTGCGCCCCATGGGAGACATGTTACTGGCCTGATGGTTTGGCTGTGCTGACATTCTGTCTCGGGCTTCTGTAGAAGATAAAATTTGTGCAAATGATGCTATCAAAAGTCTACCTATTAACCTTCAAACTTTCCCACTCCAATTGCCCAGCAGAGACCAGATGTCAATTGCCATCTGCTTTACTCTTTTTAATTAAATTGCAAGTCAATAAAAACTGTAAACAAGACATATCATAAATGCATGCCCAAGGTCAACAGCAACAACAAAACTGTGGCAGACTTAATGAACTTTGTCCATAAATTAATTGATTAAAACAAGGAAGGTAATTACCCACATAAAAGTATGTCTATGCAAACCTACAACATGACTTTCAATGGGCTAGCTCTTATAGTTCCCAAGATTTGGCCCAAATAAAATTGTTGTGGACTTAATAAACTTTGTTGATTAATTAGCAAAGGTAGGCATAGGCCATCAAAAAAAACTATGCCTACGCACACCCAGTATATGAGGTCTAAAAACTCTGAAAATTTGAAAGGGGTAGCTCTTACAGTTGCTAATCTGTGGCAAGGAAAAAATTATTTTGGAAAGATGCATGAAAGGATGGACGGAACCCATTGACATATCCCTCCCCACTTTGTGGGTAAATTATAAATGAACCCTACTCAAGCAAAGCATATGTGCTGTACTATCTGCAGCATGGTCATGGAACTAAATGGTCACATACAGCAGGTGGCCTCTCACTGCAGGTAAACTTGCACTAGGACATGTCATACACTATTCTGCATGGTGGCAGCACCTGCTTCCTGTCACCTGAAACATTGAACCAATGAATGAAGCAGGTTTTATTTACTCCCCTGGTACTTCCACCTGCAACAGAAGTAAGTTACCCGTGGTGCCATCTACGGGTGATATGTTCAATTAAGTAGTTGCCTGAATCGTGTCCCAAGAAAGTGGCCACACATACCCAATGGCATCTCTTCAACATGGCCCAGTACAGCATGTATTAGTGTACTGTCCAACACCAAGATATGTGTGTGTCCTTACCTGATGTGTCACTCTGTGGGCTGTGATCCTGGTATCTGGACTGTCCCTGGTAGCTGGGGTTAGATGGGGAGGGTGCTCGATTGTATCCATACCCACTGTTCCTATGACCGGCGTGTCCACTGTCGGTACTCTGTGAGGACGTCAGGCCATCTCGATGTGGTCCTTCGTACCCTCCTTGAATCAGCGAGTTCATGCTTCCCCCCTTCTGTGCAATGGGTGTGAAGGCGCTGTTCTGGATTTGTCCAATGGATCGAGAAAGATAGGCGCCATGCGTACTACCCAAGTATGCTTTCTGGTATCCATCCCTGTCTACATTGTTAGCACCACTGACATCATACCATTGGTCTTCACCCTGGAAAATACAAAGGAAATTCAAAGTAAATACATTTCAACACAGAAAACAAACAAAACAGCCTGAATTGTTCACAAAATATATTGCTTTCTTTCAAACGGCTGTGCTTGTATAGAACTCGTTTCTTCTCAGGGTCACTGTAATTACTGCTCACCAAACTGTCCAGGTAACCACACAACAGACTCTGACAAGGTGAAAAACATTTATTTCATCAGATGGTGAATTTAAGATCAGTAATTACAACAGCAATTTTCATCACATACAGTACTGCATCAGCTTGTCTCTTTTAACTCAGTTTCTGCTCTGAGAGATTCTGTTGGATCAAAATTAGAATTACAGTGTACATCCAAAATGCTCACTAAAAAAAGCTTTCATTGAAGTGCCAACATGTTTTATCTACAGACAATTGTATTCCTAACAGTTCTAGTGCAGGTCAAGAAGTGTAATTCCTGCAGTGCCAGTAGAGAATGAGTTAACAAGACCAAGGAAGTAACCCCCCCCCCCCCCGCCCCAGTTCAATGGTTATCGCAGCAAAGACCTTATCATCTGCAGTACAGGTACTCGACTGATTCCAGGTTCAAATTTAAATAATGCGTCATTCCAGTACATGTACCAGCATGCCAATATTTCTTATGCATAAAAAAAGGAATGGTGCAGGTTAATATCCAAAGTTTGTCCTGGGGAAGCTGTTGACTCAGTCTTCAACCTTGTACTCAACAGGTTAATGTATTTCACATTTTCCACCAGGTGTCTCATCAAATTACACAGCTGGGCATTGTGGCAGCCAGGTGTTAAGGAAGAACACTGTGTACTAAGGGCAGAAGTATATTGGCCTGTTTCAGGTAGGACACCATTCCTTGACAGGTGTCCACACCCACTACCTGTACATGCCCACACAGTCCTTTGAGCTACATACAAAGGCCATACGTTTTCTAAAATACTCTGCTCCTGGATCAAGTCATGTTCAGTATCATGATCTTGTTACATCTGCATCCAAAAAATTAACCAAGATTAAAGTTCACTTGTGATTTACTCAGTGAAAATAGAAAATTAAGGACTCTGGACTAGAGGATCATGCTCTGACAGTGTTTCCATGGCATTGTATGTAGATATTTCAGTTGAGCACTTTTTCAGAGGACAGCATGCATGGCCTTAGGAGTGTTACCCTCTTGCTCATGTACTTACTGGTTTACCTGGATGGTCCAATATCAAATCGAAATGACTGCCATTTTGTTCTTATCTTTTCATGTCTTGAAGGCTAAACATTGAGCATACCTTTGCAGTAATTCTATACATAAACAGTTCTCACCCGAAATGTTTTCCATTAATATCACAAAAAAAGAAATCTGAACACATCAGTAAACACATACAAACGAACTTACCCCGAGAAACATACTTAAAGCAGCTGTACCTTAATAGAAATGACCTGTATTGCCGCTAGAATGGTCCTTCATACAGGAACTGTCAAGACGTTTCTAAATGGCTTTTAGGTGACAAGAAAAGACACAGTCACACTTGAATATACGCTGGACTAAAGCCAGGACATATTCTCTACCTCTTCACCCACCTCTGCTTTCACCTCATCAGACATAATGTCCAAAAAAGATGAGAAATATGCTAACCTATGACCTTTGGTTCCCCCCAGGCAATACAACATGCTTGCAGTTTTCAATTGTAAGCATTGATTACCCCCCACACACACTGATAAAATACATTAACCCATTCACTCTGTAGTGTTACTCTTGCCGCTTTTTAAAGATGTCGCTAATTAATGATTTAACACAAAGTCCAAGAGCCTTTGGTAGTGTTTTGATGCAGTTGCAGTAAAGGCCGTACGGAACCTGAACTCGAAGTATCAAGTTGTGGCTTGATGTGTTCACCATGTGATGGGGCACAATGCACGAAGACAGAAGCCCCAGACTTCGAGTTTCAAAGTGGTTAGCGTTAAAGACAGACATGCCATATCACTGACACAGACTCATTACCTGTCATAATGCATTAAATATCTACCGGTACAGCTCAGAACTGTCAATTCAACGGAACTTTTTTTGTGGAACAAGAAAGGGAGTCGCTTTAAATGGTACCTGAGCAGAGGTTCGGCTGTTATTGAAGTACATGTATTTGCTTTTTATACTTCTGGCCCTGCTAGGCCACCTGTGAGGGCTTGTCAACATCCTGCTGCAAAAGAGCAAACACTTTTCTTTGTCATAATTTTTGTGACTTCCTTTTTTTTCCTCTCTCGGTGTGCAGTAGAAAAATATTAAGCCCACGACTTGTCGTAAAGGTTGATGCCAAGAACATTTCTACAGTCACTACGACAGCGAAGCATACAAAGCTAATGCTACAATGATCAAACTTCACACTCTGATCCTGGGAATTTGCTGCATTTGTAGCAGTCCAAACAACATCTCAAGCTCATTCTCCTTGATGTAATTTACCAGTACGTATTTTCACTACAGCAAGAAAGCTTGAACTCCTGAGTGTTAAGGTCTGACTTGTTTTCTCTGGCCAAATACAACTGTACTTTTCCTCATAATCCTATCTATTTAGATTACACACAAGCTGGGACTAAGTCAATAGGGCAATGCAATAGCACCCTTTAGATCAACATCCATTCACAAGGCTCTGGTAAGACTTTACCTGTCTGAATACAATGGTACACTGGCCTCTGTCTCCATACATCATCTTTCTGGAAAGAACATCCTTTCTGCATACTTTACTTCCTACTTTTCATCTTACTTAAGCCTCACACGATAGACCACGTATCTTGATCGACCAGGGTTTGGTCATTCCCAATGGGTGGTCTTTCAAGATAGGTTTTACTGCACCAGTATTTCAAGTGGCTTGTCTTTACATGCTGCATACCAGAGATGGGCACAGCTTAGTCAGACAGAGTTGTAGGCTGAGCCAGCTGAACAGACTCCATTTGTCTAACTATCTACAAATTTCTATAGCTGTTAGTGAGCGGACAGCTAAAACAATGATGTAAAATGGTAATTTCTGACACTCGCCATGCCATAACTGATACGATTTGTACATGTACTTCAGTTACTGGGCAAACCTGATTTTTACATGCAAATATGAAACAGTTACAGTGGACATACACAATGTGTCCATATGCCAGTACTGCATTAACGCACGATAAGCACACTGCTTGTAGCTATACCCAACTACACACTGGCATGCTGCTTGCAACTATACACGCTGCTTCCAACTTTACCCAACTACACACTGGCACGCTGCTTCCAACTTTACCCAACTACACACTGGCATGCTGCTTCCAACTTTACCCAACTACACACTGGCACGCTGCTTGCAACTACACACTGGTACGCTGCTTGCAGCTATACCCAACTACACACTAGCACACTGCTTGCAACTATACCCAACTACACACTGGCACGCTGCTTGCAACTACACACTGGTACGCTGCTTGCAGCTATACCCAACTACATACTAGCACACTGCTTGCAACTATACCCAACTACACAGACACGCTGCTTGCAACTATACCCAACTACACACTGGCACGCTGCTTGTAACTATACCCAACTACACACTGGCACGCTGCTTGTAACTATATCCAACTACACACTGGCACGCTGCTTGTAACTATACCCAACTACACACTGGCACACTGCTTGCCTTTCCATCCACAGGCAAATTTCACTAGATGAGTATGTCCTCATCCAAGTCATGTACTTGTCATCAGCTACTTGTTTGTGTAATTTATGTATCACACAAGTCTCACGTCAGCTGAGCCCTTGGCTACTGCTAACTTAATTTTACCAGTTAACCAGCTAAGGACTTGATCATTGGCTTCCATTGTCTATTCTGCTCCACGTTTATGTTGCTAGCTAAGCAGGTAGGAAATTAACCATCAGTTCCCACTTCTACTTTACAGCTCATTCCTCCTGCTGGAATTTATGCTGCACGTTTATTGCTTTCACTTGTGTCCCGGATTTGCTAAAGCTCAAGGGGGCATATCAAAGTATGATTTACTTTTACGGGTCAATTGTAACATTTTTGGCATGCTTGCTGACTGTACACAAAACAAGAACTCCTTAAAAGTTTAATGGTTTACAGTATATGCTAGTTGTATTATTCTAACACTACATGTACATATACAACATTATGTGTATATATAAACACAAACTAAATTAACCATTTTCACTTCAACCCTTTCCCCCTTAAAGCAACCAAAACTGGCAGGTGGTCAAATGTCGTCTGCTCCAGTGTTTTTTGACTGATTTAAACAGAAATGAAAAACAATTTGAATGAGAAATGTAGAGGAAATCTATCAAGATATACCCCAGGTCAACAGCTTCCCTAGGCACCCATGCAAAACAAGCTGTTTGTTGACTTAATTCAAAGGGGGGGGGAAGGATCAAAAATGAAGAAATGTGACAACTCATGTATTTCAATTTTGTAAATCTAAGTCATAACAGATACATGTGACATAACTGTTAAAATCACATTGATAAAACTTTGTGGCGTAGTTCTTTCCAAGTTCAATAGCAGGCCACACTGGGGTAACTTCACTTATTGTACCCCCAAGTTTCAGTTTCCCTGACCACTATATGTTGCAGAATGTCTACAAAAGACAGGGGTGCAGTGCAGAACTTGAGAGTCCATTATATTTTATGCTCTTGAAAGTCATAAGGTCTATTTACACCCCAGACCCAGGCTTCATCAAAAGAAACCAACACATGAGCAGGCATGTAAATGGGACTGTTGAAAACTCTCCACAGGTGGTCATTGAATGGCAGATCCTAACCCCTCATGGCTGGTTGACTGTGGTGGGGATTTACACCTTTGGGTACATTTATGATGGGATACAGTGGGATCTGCCTTAACCCTTTCCCACTCTAATCACAATCACCCAAAAGCACCCACAAGTAAATTGCTGTCTGTCTTCATGTTTTTACTTCAAATTTTTTGCTGAGAATTGTAGACGAGACCACTCATAATGGCTTATCCTGGGTCCACAGCTCTCCCTGCCACAGGCTGGGTGTATCGTGACCATCTCAAAGCCACTGACTCAAGTCTTGTGCTGACCAGGAAGGGGTTAACTTGAGAAACCACCCATAGAACTTAACACACCATGGCCTCTAATGACAGGTAGTCCCTACCAACTGGTAAAACTTTATGACAATGTCCTTGTATCCTTTGGGAACTGGTCCCTGGTGACAGGTAGTTCCTAAGGATTGGTAAAATTTGAGGACAATATCCTTGAATATTGGTGGGGACTGGTCTCTGATGACAGGTAGTCCCTAAGGATTGGTAAAATCTGAGGACAATATCCTTGTATCCTTGTGGGGACTGGGCCCTGGTGACAAGTAATCCCTTTGGACAGGCAAAATTTGACAAAAATATCCTTGTCGTGACAGGTCCCTTATGACAAGCAGGCATTTATCCACTAGAACAGCCATCACCCACAGACTGGACACAGTCTGTTTCCACACACACATGGGCCCTGTGACCTTGAAAATGATGTCAAGGTCACCAAAATGTAATCAGATCAAGAAATTGTGTCAAGATGCCATTGACTGAAATTTGTGTTTGACATCGTCTGCGATTATGAAATATCATTTGCTCACAAGGATTGTGCTATGGACAGACAGCTGGACAAGCCAAAAACAATACACCCTACAAACTTTGTATTGCTTGTGGGGGAATGAAGATGAGCCATATGGGCAGGTTCTAACTGCAGTTACACATGCCTGGCAACTGTAACAATGAAGCTGATGAAGTGGCCTGGTAATAGGCACTCATCACAACTTGGGTACATGGGCTAATGACACCTGGGACCAAAATTACAGCCTCTTTATGGACACTTGCCAATTGATTGTTACATAAACCTGTTGAAGCTGGTGCATTTATACTGGCCAAAAGGTCTAAATAGGTTTGCAACGCCTAACCATTTTTCACCTTTTCTTCTTCTTTTTTGGGGGTGGGGGGTGGGTAGGGGTAGGATAAGGTAAGGGTGTGGTTGCAGGGCTTCTGTGATACTACATCACCTTCTGATTCATAATACCTGCATACTTTCACTGCTGTTGTTAGGGAGAGGGTTCTTCAATATGTCCAGCGTTTCTTCACTCAAGAAAATAGTCACACCTGCATACGTAGCCAATGTGTCACCCCACTCTCCCCCCCCCCCAATTAACTGACTCGACTCCTTCAGTCCATGTGACTCATGGAATTCCAGAGTTGCCTGACAGAAGATCTTTCACATAAGAGTCCAGTGTTTATAACCAGACCTAGACAATCAGTTGCGAACTTAAAAGCATGTAATTTTGCAAAGAATCACAGAAACACCATACACTTTTAAAATTCCTATTACAGCAGTCCTCCTTTGGAAGACCACCCTTGAGGCAGGTCTAACAGTGACAGCTCTCTAAATGGAGGTCAAACGACATGGAAAGATAACACAGTGACCTGATAAATGTGGTCTTCAAAGGTAGGTGGTCTCTCAATGCAGTAATGGGGGGGGGGACTACTGTATATGTATTATAGATTTTTTTTTTCAATTAGAAATTCAACACAATGTTAGGAAAGTGATGCATAAAATTATCCACTGTCTAGGTCTGTTAAAGAGTACAAAGAAAAAAATGCATCTGAAGTGAACCGGGAACCATCCTCTTAAATTGATGTCAATTTCATATTTAATGTTGCTTTTGCAGGCTCCCCCCCCCCCCATGGGCTAATGAGCTTCCATTGTGCACTTTGAGCAAAACAACTTCCTCTGACTGTCAGAATGATAATGTAAATATTTTAATGTAACACAAACACTGATTATCATCCCTTGTCCTGTATCCGCTGCAGCTATTTATTAACTCTTTTCTGTTTCAAATGGCTTTTATAACATGAGATATCATTTGATTTCACTGTAAAATTTCACTTTAACTCTTTTGGTGCCAAGTGTTGGGCTGAGTCAACAGATTTCCTCTGTGCACTTTGGGCCACTGCACCCAAAGCGTGCTGAGGAAAGCTGTTGACACAGACCATTATATTCTCTGGAATTCTATGCATGCTGATACTTGAATGAAAAATCTTTTCCGTAGGAATATGAATCTAGCACCCTTATTGTAATTAAGAGCAATTCATCTGAAGTAGTTCCACTTTGGTTGCGGTTGGCATTGAAAGAGTCAAGTCTTCCGCTGCCAATCAACAGGAGTTAATGTGCTCTGAACGGACATGAAAATACTAGGTCCCATTTTTTGTAAACAGACCTTTTGTTCAAGTACCAGCACGCCCAACATTGTAAAGACCATCCTAAGCATGGTCCAGGTCAACAACTTTCCTCATTGTACTTTGACAACACGAGGAAAACTGTTGACTCACTTAAAACTTGGTACTGAAAGAGTTAAAATTCCATACTGTAACTCATTCCATACTATGGTGACAGGCATTGGTCAGTGGTGCAGCAGCTGCAGCATGACTTGCCAGAACCATTGATTTAAGACCATAGGCATGTTGGTACTTGAATGAAAGCTCTTTTCATGAAGAATTTAAATATGCAATTGTCATCTTAAATCTAGGTAAATATATGGAATAATCAAGGACTGGTATGGAATGAGTTAAAGTGATCAAGGCCCTGGTCAGTGGCACTTGCACTGCCTGGAGTGTCATGCTGGAGCTACATTTTCCAGGCAATGCATAAACCACTGACATAAGATAAGGCACCTTAATAACTCAATGCAAGCTCTTTTTGTGCGGAATTTGAATATACAATGTACATGTATATACAATGTACATGTACCATCTTTGTCTCAACTCTTAAAGGGCTGATTTAAGACTGAGTCAACAGCTTTCCTTGGGGCACTACGCACAAAGTACCCTGTGGAAAGCTGTTGCCTAAGACTACTTTTTGCTTTAGACTAGGCTCACTGGTATTTGAATGAAAGGCGTCTTTATGAAGAATGTAAATCCTTTAACCATCATATGCTTAAGGGTACTGAGAAAACGTGATTAGCACTTTAATTTAACCCTTTCCCACTTGCATCTCCCAGAACTGGCTGGTAGTCAAATGTCATCCAAGTTCAAGGTTGCTGACCAATTTCACCAGTTATGTGAAACAATCTGAGTACAAATTGTAGATGGGAACTTTCAAGGTAACAAGTCCCAGGTCAACATTTTCCCTTGGTGTGAGTTGGGGACTCTATGTCCTTACACTAATGGAAACTATTGCCTTTAGTCATAAACTCAGCCTTAGTTCAAGAGGGTATGGGTTAAATCTAAATCACTATATAAGAATGTCAGGTAATGGTGTGATATGAGCTCAGATTTGTCACTTGTGGCCAGCAGTTGAAGACTTTTTTTTGTGTCTGCAGGAAGCAATGGCTGGGATATAAGAGTGTCAGCCCATGTCAGATCGGCAACGTAAGACGATGATCAATACTACTTCTCCTTCTGTGCTGTGTGGCGTGGCCAGTGTCCAATTGATGATGACAAGCCAAGCTGCTGAGTTGGCCCTGACCGACACGTTGACTGCCAGTCCTGACAGAGCAGTCCGCGGGGGGTCATCTGCAGTGTATACTAACATGGCCCTCACAAGGCAACAGCTGACGATCTCACTTCTGACTCCCACCAGTACTGTTGCATTGAAGCCCCTCCCCTCCCCTTCCTCCCTTCCCATCACCACCACCACCACCACCACCACCACCAAAAAAGACAAACTGCCGGACTCTACAACAGATCAACCTTGTTTTACCTCCACTACATGAGCAGAGTGCAGAAAATACAGGGATTGGTCTGTTTAGCAGGTAAGTAAACCGGACACTCACCTGACTATCCTGTGCACCTGCAATGCCAACGTGCCCCCTGTTGTCCCAGCCTTTGGTGCCTGTCAAATAAACGAGAGCACCTGTAAGGTTATTGGCTCATGGAAGAAACACATAGGAATGTTTTTTGGTTTTTTTGTTTTTTGTTTTTTGTTTTTGTTTTTGTTTTTTTGTTTTTAACCAGAGTTCTATTAAACAAGGATCCAACTGTTGTCACACAACATGGCTGGATACATGTGATCCAGCAAAAAATAAACATCAATGTTTGTTACATCCTATTAATTTCCTGCATATTAAAAACCTTCACATTACCGAACTGATAAGCTGAATTCCACATGTTGAGCCATCAACACCAGCACGGGGTGGTCCTGGTTCTATTATGAGAGATATTGGTATGTACCAAAAAAAAAAAAAAAAAAAAAACCAACTGTTTGGACTTTCTCCTGCCATGCTCAACCAAGTGTGGAAAATCTACCTCCAGTGAGACGGAGACCCTATGATGGCACCAATTCTTGTTGACCATAACAGTTGTATGCCCCTTTCATCCATTACATATAAATGTGTTTTTGTCACCTTTGACCTCATTCAGAGTGGCTGCATATCACCATAAAGTAACAGGCCATGGCTAACATTTTCTTTCTCCCCTTTGTGCAACTTGCAAGGTCTGTCGATGATCCAAATTTATAGCCTACCTATAAGGTACATGTACATGACTGTGTGCTGCGTAAGCGCATTTACAGGAGTTGATGCTCACTACCCTGGGTAAAGTCACAATTGGTGGTTTTCACATTGCCTGCCTGACAAGTCATGCTGAAGCTGCTGTACTATGCCAGTGAAGGCCTGGCTCAGTGGTTTTTGAATTGCCTGGCAAGTCCTGTGGCAGCGGTAACATGACTGTTCAGGCAGTGTAAAAGCCACTGACTTGGAGCCTAGCATGTAGGTACTTGAATGAAAACTCCCCCCCCCCCCTTTTACCCCTTTGATGCATTACAATATACAATCTTCATTTGAAACACAGGTAACAAAGTGCAAAAATCAGGAACTGGTCCTGAATGAGTTAACGTTTCTGACCTGATAAGTGTCTTTCAAAACATTCTTCTAATCACCAGTTTCTGAGACAATTGAGGCCTCAGCAGCCTCTGCATTAAGCCTCAAGCTACATGTATCAGTAAGTAACATACTTGTGTTTAGCCTTGATCACAGACAATGTACAGGTATGTAACAACCATCCTTGTGAGTCAACAAGAATCCTGAAGGTGATGCATTTGGGGACAATTTCAACAAATAATACTATATAATATATACATACAGAGTCAAGAAAAATCTTTTCCATATTTCCCCCAAATTTACTCCAAGTTACGAAGAGTCTGCAGTAAAATATGCCAAATGCTGTATGTTATATTGTGTGTAGCATGTGGACTCAGCTGGCAGTTACAATGACTCATAACTTATTCTTTACAAATTTTATTAAAATTGCAGCATATGGTAATGTATTGACAGAGGCTCACATTGATTTACCACCGTTCTCTATTGCTCTATATTTCACCCTTTCCTGACAGACTACAGTAGTCCCTGTCACGAGAGACCCCTGTCGTGAGAGACCACCCTCTCATGAGAGACCGCTTTTCAGATTCCCAAGTCCTATACTTCCCATGTTAATTTACCTGTCATGAAAGACCACCTGTCTCATAAGACCACTTTTTTGTTGCTGTAGGGGTGGTCTCCGGTGACAGGGACCACTGTATAACCAAGTCAACAGCTTTCCCTGACATGGTTTTGCATCTGACCCATGCGAGGGAAAACTGTTAACCGCAGACACACCATCCTGATAGGTTTCATGTGAAACTCTCATGCACGAGAGGTTTCCTACTGAGGAATTTTCGGAAAACACTCGAGCTGAGGATGCTTTCTGCAGGAAAGGGTGAATGAACCAGCAGCCTGTCACCTCAAAAGCTGCAGACTGCCTTTACACCTCCAGAATGTTGTGCAGTTGTATATGTGTAATAGCACAGAAGCTGACAAACCATAACTGTAATGTTTACCTCACCTTTCTGCCTACCCAATCCAGTTCAGGAACAATATGTTCATCCGTAACACCTGCAGGCATTTCTGTCACCTGACACAGCCTGGCCGTTTTTCTTTCAAAAATCTATGTCAACACATATGTACTAACTTGAAAACTTAAATGCCTGTGGCAATTAACCCATGACATTCCACAGTCAGGCTGAGTCAACAACTAGGCACACTGTCAACATTCCATGTTGGAGAAACCTGTTGACTCTACACTTTACCCTAGGTCTCTGTTGCTGAAGCTTTTGAAAAATATTTTGTGCAAGTGTTAAATTTGAAAGCAGAGGTGAAACAGCCCCTAAGCAAAACTTCTGGTCACATGTTAAACAGTTTCGGGCAAGAGAGAGTTGAGTTCCATTACAAACTGTATTGAAATTGATTTCCTGTTTCTGTATTGCTGAAAAAAAATGTAAATACCATTCACTGTGAATGATCCATCTGAGATTTTTTTTTGTATATTCAGAAGGAATGACAATGAAGGCCAACAAAATTTTGAGTTGAATGATATTGATCTCTTGCAAATTTTGTCACATAAAAGGTGACAATGGTGCTGAAAATGGCCACAATGATATTGCAACACAGTTGCAATGCAGTGGCTTAATAAACAGGTGCACATTTTTTTCAACAGTTGTCCTACCTGAAGAGATACAGTAGCATCAAAACTAGCTGTACACCAGAAGACTGAAAAAAAAATCTAACATCTGTAGCTTCTAGCCTTGTCAGGCTTGCTAAAATTGTCACTACATTGAAAATTATATAATATATATATATATATATATATATATATATATATATATATATATATATATATATATATATATATATATACATATACATATATGTATAAATTATAGCATGGTTTGGTGTCAATATGAAGAATATCAATGAGCACAGGGTGCCATATATAATATATGCAGAATGTGTGAGCGAAGTGAACAAGTTCTGCTATATGGTATCTAGTGTGCATTGATAGTCTTCATATTGACAACAACCATGTTACAATCTGTTTATCTCACGTTTGCCTACTTCAATAAGTTATGCCACACCAGATGCCAAATGTTCTAGCAGAGATTCAGCAGTCTCACTAACAGTGGATGACGCAAACATCACCCGGGAAGTAGCTTAGTCCAGATTATAATACAGTAGACGGTGTAAAAACGAGGCTACTGTGATGTAATGATTTGTTTGCCATGATATAACATCTGATATATCACAGTGACTCTTCTTTTTGTCATACTTGCCCCCACTGAATTACCACCCCATATGAGCCCTGGATTTGTATTTCACCATCATTAATAAAGTACAAGTGTACGGTTGTTTAGTCCATTTAATAAAGCAATTACAGCAAATGCTCACAAATGCAATTACAGCAAATGTTCACAAAACACTTTTCAAGAAATGGAATGTTTACTTTTGGCTCTGCATTCCTACGGTATTTACCATGGGAATAATACATATGTGCTCACTATCCACACTTGCCGCCAATGCTGCGACAACCAAATGTAGCAAAGTTACAAACCTTATCATGCCATTACTCCACAATTATTATCCCAATGATCCTCACACATGTAATGGCAACTCTATGCAAAAGCATTCATAGACACACTTGGTGAATAATACTCCAGATGTCCGCAACCACAGAGCCACTGTCAAGACACTGCATCAGTAGGTAGTGGTAGGCCTACCCATGCCACGGCATCCAATTCCTCTAGCCCCACACCCAAAATGAACTTTGCTAAGTACTGTCGTAATTGTTGCTTGAGCCTTGCGGTTAAGAAACGTTTGTCCCATAAAAATAATCCAAATAGAACACAAACTATTTCTAAAATTGCCCAACACACGGGAATTTATATGCTTGCCATTGTTGTCACTTTTAACCATGATATACTGATATGTCACATGAACTCATTCAACTGATCAAATTTGTTAGACATTGTCTGGCGGGGCCCTATGACGTTTTCCAAGTTTCAAAAAGGCTCCAAAAGCTATATCTGCAGGATAGCCAAATGTAAGCCTAAGACATGATTATGACATACTTTGGTCTCTGTTTTTTTATGTTCAATATTTTGAGGCTAGGCCTATTTGGTAGGTTGTAACTAGAGCAGTACAATCTTCACACCTACTACCCCCAAATAGGGCCCCCCTTATCTCCAGAACGGTATATTCTGCAGTGGAGAGAGTCGGCAAACAAAAGAGAAAGGTGAGACTCTGTCAGATTGCTCACCCATTGGCTCGCCATCGGACTTGAATCTCACCACCTCTTTCCTGATATATTGGCAACAATCAATGCCACGTTATACTTAATTCCTTAAATAGTATATCATATATTGGTACTTCCTGTTATAGGTACTCTGCCGAACAATAGGCCTATCATAGTACTTATTATATTATTATATGGCCAATAGTGGTCTGGCCTATATGATATTTATACACACGCTTTATAGCACTAGAATCAACCCAAACATGATATTATATATATAGATACACATGTAAAAAAGTGACCCCAGCTTTCCTGATAAGCTCCAACCTGAAATCATATATCATTGATATATCATGCAGCACTGATATGAGAAAAGACCTCTTCAATGCCAAACTCGTCCTCGTGATATCTTGTTCAGTCAGCAACAAAGGTCTGAACATGCAAAGATCTTGTACCTTACCATGTCAAAGTTGAAGCTGACATCATGTTTGCCATCCTCACGCATGACAACCTTGACTATTTCACAGCTGTTCACTACTTCAACAGATGTGGAGTAATACCCAGATGTTTACACGCTAATTAATGGATAGATGTGCCCCTTTAAGTTTATTTTCTTTTGTCTGTCAGACTGTCTTCTCCAACTCATATTAGGCCTTATCCGTCTGTGTTTGGCCTGTACAAGGGAGGCTGGTAAACAGAACAGCCAGGTAGAATGTATCAAATAAACACCAAGCTTCTACTGGTGAAATTTTCAACTTCATTCAATGAAATTTTGCGCTCAGCAGCCAACACGATGTGAAAAATCAATAAATTTCATCATTTGACCTATCATTCTTGTTAAAAAGATTTAAATTTGAGAACAATTACACTTGTGACCAAGTGTACTTATTCCTAACCATATGGCAACCACCGTGCAAAATAGTTTGCCAAATCATATCTACCAGACTCGACTAACCCTCCTTGATCACAACAGGTTCTTGAGGTGAGCCTCTTCATAGAAAGCTTCAATATTTTACCACCAGATGGCTTTAACATTTTCATTACTGACACCCTACTCAACAAATCTGGATATCTATCGTGACCATTTTCAGCTTTAGCCAAACTAGCTGCAGTGATGAAATTTCTGGTGGCCACAACACATACAAACATGTCACACGTAGTACATTTGGGAACCCCTTTTGGTTAACACTGAGGCTCCAAGCTTCTGCCATTTCCCCAGATTGGTGAATGAGGATCCACAAAATATATTAACCACCAATGCCATTCACCAGTGCTTAACCACCAGAGAAAAAGAATTTTATGGTGCCGTAATTTTTCATTTGTTCATCCCATGGTGTCTGAATACAGCACAACTGTTTAGCCAGCAGCATTTGAGAACAGGTGCATAATACGCTTGATAACACAAATATGGCAATGGAACCTATTATATTACTTACATATCTTAGTACACATGACTATATTCCTCCCCCCCCCCCAAAAAAAAGAAGAAAGATAAAGAAAAGTTTCTAGTTCCATTTTTCACTGCCCTGGGGTAGCTTTGTTGGACTTCTTGGGCATTACAGGTTGATACTGTTCTTCTTTAGTTAATGGAGAATATATGTATGTGTGTATGCATATATATATCCTCAAACACACACTCATACATAAACTCACTTGCTATTTCTTTTCAACAAATACAGAACACTGAAATGAAGCATAGATATATCGTAAAAGTATTATACATACCAGTACTGGACTCTTGGATAACCAGCCACACATAATTTTTCATTCGGCCTGGCATAATTTCACAAAGAAACCCCAAGAAAGAATAAAATCTGTCCTCCTCTGTGTCCAAAACACAAATGTAACCCTCCAACACTTGGCTAGGAATACATGACCAGTGACTGGGCACTCTGAACACAAGATCTTGTCAACCTCAGACGGGAAATATTTGTCCTCTTGCGGGTGTCCTTGTGGTCAGCACCAGGTCAGTTATGCTGAGGATTTGGCAATGTCTCAAGGTAAGGTGTGTTATTGAATATAAGAATTATAAACTGTCCTGACACAGTCGCTGGTTGCTAATACCCACTTGATATTGTAAGCGTATGTATATACTCTCACAAAGTACGCCTCAGCTGCACATGAAAAGGCAACATACCAGGTATGTTTATGCTGGATCCCAGGCTTGTCATAAGCTGCAAATCTGTTTTTTATTCCACTGCGCTACTGTGTAACCTTGCAGATGGAAATTACCTCAGCAATTAATCACTTCTTTGCTTGCATCACCAGTAGAATTACCACTGCCATATTGGAAATACCTCTGCATCTGGACAACTTGTACTATATGCCTGCAGTGTGTACCACAGAACCAGCTGCTGCACAAATGGATGACTATGAATCATACAGTCTGTCACTGTGTAACATTTCCTCCAAACATCCCAACAAACATAACATCCACACGTCTGTCCGTGTTTATATGCTGCTACACATTTCAGGTGATAAGAGTTCGAAACACAGGTGTTGTATTTTCCTACTGTGGAAGTCCATACCGTTATAGCAGTCACTGGCAGGATGACCAGCACTATGTGGTACCAGTCCATGAATTTTACACACAGACAAGCCTCCAGGACAGGTGTCCCTTAAGCACATTGCCCCAAGCTATCAACTTAATACACATCATATTTATGTATCTCCATTCCACATATATCTATATGCATGGCACATGGTGGAACTCTGTAGCATAGAGAACAACAACACACCTGTGCGAGACTTGTATGTTCACCTATATATTATACCATTATCCATGCTTTAAGGTGGCGATCTAGTGAACGCATATGAACGGACATTGCTCACCATTTCTCGCGATTGTGAAAAATAGGCAACAGTAAACCATATAAAAGTATACCTTTTCTAAAAGCTGAGTGTCTGGCGCAAACGAAGATACCACCTTTATCAAAATCTATCCAACAATATTTATTTTATGAAGCCACAAAGTTGGACAATCGTTTGTGCCAACCCAAAGCCACTCCAGCAAAATTGGGAGGTCAACAGATTATCCGATGACCACTTCCGTCCGTTTTACCGCTAGCGTAGATTCTTGGCCATCAAAACGTGTTTTGTATTGTCGATAACGCAAACGAGCCCTGTTTTAGGTCACGAAAGATATTTATAGTTGTGCCATGTACATGTACTTAGGGTGAAAGCTCTGAGAATGACGGTGAAACTACAAAACTATTCCCGTTATCAACAAACAAAAACACATTTTTAGAGAAAATAAACAACTTATCATACATGCCAAGTCTGAACAGAATCGAGCCAGTGGATTTTTCCCCAATTTCGCTGGAAGTGGCCGTTCCTTCGTAAAAGTGAACCCGAGAAAACAGGCTATATCTCTCGGTCTGATGATCTTTGACCTTCGTCGGTCAATGCCGCCAAGACTATTCAAGACAGGTTCTATTTTTGAACTTCCGCGATAAGTACGACCTCCCTAGTTGTCAATCAATGTTCAAAACATGTTAAATATAGTGATTTATAGCTAAAAATCACATATTCATAAGGAGGTACGTCTCCTGTTCTTTTAAATACCCTCGTGGAAATTTAGCGCCATATGACGTTTTCGCGGAAGTAGGCGGAGTTACCCAGCGAGCATGCGTACTAGAACTTGAGAGAACTAATTATGCAAATGTGCCAAAGATAACTGCTGCCGTAACAGCCATGAAAGTTGACGATAGCGAGGGATGAAGTGTACAATACAACTAGGGTCGAATGAATCGCACTATTCATGAAAACACCAAGCGATGAATAAGAATCTGTTTTAAATTACCCCGACATGTCTCATTGTTCTGCGATTTTCACAGATTGTTTTGCTTGTTTACAACAAGTTCCAGCCAAACAGGCTTCATTCAGGCTGGCGGACGGGTTTCATATCACACTCACAGACTTGAAACGCTAACCAAGAAACTAATAAACCGAACTTCAATGTTGACGAACAGTGCATATAGCCCAATGAAACCCGAAAATGGTGAAATAAATTGTAGTCATAAAATAAAAAGATTGGATCACAGTCCCATCTCATAGCATTTTATGTGTACATCCTCAACTTCTTCCCGTAACTCGCCAAAATGCCACCGCGAAGAACAGGCTACTGCAGCCGAGGGGACGGGGATGGGGACGGAGCAGGGGCAGGGGCTCTGGTCACACTTGATTCCCTGTCCAAGGAAATATCCAGTGCACGCATACATTTTTCAGTTAACTTTTTTTTTTTTTTCTGCGTTGCTGATAATCATCGAGACTGTCCGATTCAGATTCGGTGCTGGTGGATGTGGATGGCACAACCGCTGAAACTAAAAGCTGGGGCCTGGGCTCTTCAGGCCACGTTTGGTATTACGAGCCCTTGTCACTATCGGCAAGTTTTGTCCTGATATCCGCGTCCATTCGTACATTTTTTTTCTTTTGCGACCCTTTTTCCTTTGATGGGTACGAAGGAACCGCTGTGAAGTTGTGTTGGAGTCAGACCGTGACCCCCTGACCTCGCTAGATATGTATCAGTGTGGACGCATCACAGGTCACGTGACCCAACAAACCGGCACGTTCAGTGGCAGCTTTGTTTACACTCTAGTTTGGTACGACCGCGTCAGGAAAAACAACGATTTTAACGTTAATGTAAAAAGAATTTAGCAACGAAACAATGCGGAACTTAAAGTAAACTTGTTAACAGACCAGAAAATGTAAAAAGTGAAACATCGTTGGTTTTTATGTTGTTCACTAGATCGCTACCTTAAATGAGAAATGTAAATACTCTTCTGCCCATCAACAGGGAGACATTACATGGAATTAGTTAAGTCAAATCCAACCTAATACTGTGTGTAAAGAGGTTACGGACATTTAAGCAATCAATGCACAATTCCACGTAGAATTGGATCTATAAGGCTATTTTTGAGTTGGAAAGGGACTAGACTGTGAGAAAGTAATCTTTTCTGAGCTCCCTGAGAGCTATGCCAGTTGTTTGTATTTTAAGTTACTTTCCTCTTCTGTTTTGGTGACATTTGACTGTGACACACAGAGGCATCTTCTTGCATCCTCTCAGGCACTAAAGTCCTACCATCTTGCCACTCCATCAAAGTCATCCTTTTTTCAGCTGATCATTTTGCTTTTGTGTAACACGATTTGTACATGCACTACTTTTCCTTTCATCCACTCATGCCATAAACAGACCATCAATATACCATCCTCAGGGCTTTCATCAGCAGCAATTGTGCAAGACCATTCAAACAGCACAAATCCTGCTTTATTATCATGTTTGTGTTTTCTTTTTGTTTTCTTGCTGGATAAGATCAGGCAATGGAAATGGTGCACTTGTTGCACCACATATTCCAAATTTAGTAGCCCGACTGTGTGGGCCTGGAGACAGACAAAAAGATACAGAGATGAAGTTGGCACAATAAATACAGTATCCCCGGACCATGTGGTCAGGGCATTAACCCCTTTCTGCCCCCAAACCAGTGGGCTGTCAAATGTCCCATTTCAGTGATTTTGCTAACTTTCACCATTCACAAAAATTGTAGACAGGACCCATCAATATAGGACCTGAAGGTCAACAACTTTCATAGGGGTCAGTTGGGTACTTTCCTAACCAACGCTAAGGAAAGCTGCAGACCCAGCCTTATTTAACCCTCAAATGACCCCAAAGCACCTGGATGTACATTGTCATCTACCTTAGCGTTTTCACTTAAATTTCTCATTACTAAAGAACATTTCTGCTCAGATTTGAATGCAAGACCATTCATGATGGCTTGCCCCAGGTCAACAGCCTTCCTTGGCACAGGTAGGGTGTAATGTGCCCAACTCACGCCAAGGAAAGCCATTGACTCAGTCGTACTCTGACCAGGAATGGGTTAAAATGGCAACGGGTTAACTCTTTGCCAATAAGGAACCTCTTTTAATAATTTATTGAGTCCAATTAGTGGCATTCATACCAAATGCAAGTTCTGCTTATGTAACATTTCAGTGGCTGCAGATTTCTGTCTCGCCAATCTGATTTCTCTCAGTCGACTGAATGACCACTGTTCTGTAATAACTGGTGTACATATAATGTGGCAACATCGACAACAGTAAGAATTATATTCAAAAGAGAACCATATTATACCACCCAGAATTCCGATACAAGCCCGCAGGTTTCTATCCATGTTAAATCTGCTGAATAATGTCACTGGAAACAAATCGTTATTGACAAATATATACTTCTGTAACATGTCAAATTCACTCTAGTTCTGAATGAGACAAGGAAACTAGCTTTAGAATTTCTTCATGATTAACTGCACCTTTAAAATTTCATCACTCACGTTACATAAAACATTTACCTTTTACTATAACTGACTGGATATACTCCTAATACCTCCCTATTATTCCATTGCTGGTACCAAAACTCAATTTCCATTTGTAAATGAGATGTTTTTTATCAGACATATTCTGTATGCATGTATGTATAATGTCCTGTCAACGGGGGCAATCAAGACACACTGATTATGCCGAACCCTACATTTTGTGGCGATAGTAATGGTGACACAAATCATTCCCTGATTGTGTTTTCTGTTTTTCTCTCGTCATTTCCATCTCAAAAGGTTCTAGTTGATACATGTCGCAGACCTGAATCTATAGCAGTAACTCATTCCATATCATTTCTCATTGTTGCCGCCCATCCACACCACACAGGTGCGAGTCTCTCGAATTTTGCATGTCCCAAATCAGCTATCTCACAATTTCTAATCAGTCACAATGTTTTTAGGTCAAGTCCCACTCAAAGCAAGATTTTTTACCAGTGTTGTTCAGGAAACACAGTGAGACTGGCTTGTCATGAATAAAATGTACATCAAAATCTCTTAGAGATGGCTGAAAAATGTGTACATCTATTTTAACATGTAATGAAAAAAAATAAAACTCCATCAGAGAATGCCCTCAGATCCTCCCCCCACCCACCCCGGTCCCCAATGGCTTCCTGACTGTTGCCATTTGCCCCATTAACACCTCAACATTATTACAACCTGTGAAGATGCTTATAGTACATGTAGTTGTACATGATAACGGCACATTCAGATTCTTCACCGCAAGCCCACTCCTTAAAGTACCAAGATGCCCAGTGTACAGCCATAGCCTTGCAAGCCTTGCAGCAGCTCCCCTTGTGGCAGCTGTAGCATGACATGCCAGGTAATGCAGAAACCACTAGCCTCACTCAAACAATAAACATTGACCAGTAGGTGCACACATCATCTAGTTCATCTCATTTTTCACTAGGAATTTACATTTCAGTTTGAGTCAATCTACTTGTGAAAAAAACAGCTTTTCTCTGCATGAAGTTAGGGGTCACCCGTTTTTGTCAATATTTTCAAACCACTGTACTACATAGAGTACGTGGTGAGGGGGTCGTCAAGATTAATGTACGTTTTTAGCTAATTCTGGAAATGTTGATCAATATTTAGCCCCAAGTCAACATTTTTAGAGTGCTCTTTGGGGGGGGGGGCGGGAGGGAGTTACAAGAGTACTCTGTGTACACTTTTGAAAATGTTGTTAATATTGGCTGACCCCTTGATGAAATGCATTAACAAAGCTGCAACCTGCCCGAAGGCAAGTATCTGCTGACTTGTTATTATTGTAAGTGTTTGACACATGTTGGATAAATACTTCATTTTATAGTTATCATTGTTGGTTATACAGGTAAATTAATTAGCTTCGAGGACCTTGAAAATTCAAGTCATTAAGTCTGTGCAAAGACTTATAAAGAATTGATCCAGATGTGACACAGCAAATGATATGCAAAGTTTAATCACAGAGATTCAATGTTTCTACTAATAAGTGAGCCATGGTGGACTCATCCATTTCTGGAAATATGGCAGCAAAAATTTCACAGAGAATGACTGTGAAATATGTTTGATGTCACTATTCTTCAAACTCAATAAATTCTCACAATAAAGCAATAAAGTGTCAAGTTTCAATATCCTAGCTTATCTGGTAATTTGGGTCAAGATCATCTTTTGAACTCAACAAATAGTCTTACAATGGAGATCAACAGTTAAAGCTCTGTGGTCCTAGTTTATCTGGTTCTAGAAATTTCTTGCAAGAAATTCTCACAGAAATGATCCTGGTCACTTTGAAATTGGCTCAAGTTCATTGTCCTTTGAAGTTTATGTAGACTTGAACTAGGATCATCAATTGTAGAAGTTTTATCATCTTAGCTTATTCGGTTCTTCCAATATTGTGTACAAGAAATTCCAAGAGAACTGACCCTGCTGACCTTAAAATTGGGTCAAGGTCATTGTTGTTTGAACTCAAGATATACTTTTATAAGGGTAATCAACTGTAAAAGTTAAGTGATACTAGCTTATCCAGTTTCTTGAGATATCACATGCAGAAAATTAAGAGAATCGAAGTAGTGATCTTGAAATTGGGTCAAGGTCATTGTCCATGGAACTTGATGTTGGCTCTAACATGGGTGATCTCCTGTTAAAGTTCCATGATCCTAGCATTTCTGGTTCTAGAGATATCACGCACAAGAGATTCAGAGAGAATTGTCCCTGGTGACCTTCAATTATGATTCAAGGTCATTGTCCTTCAAATTCTACCAACATCTTACTAGGGTGATCAACTGTAAAAGTTTAGTGATACTAGCCCACCCAGTTCTTGATAAACACACGCACAGACGCAGGCTATTGCAATACCCACCGGGCCTTTCAAGGCTGTGAGGTAATAAGATAAATACAGAAACTATAACCCATAGCATGAAACCTATTTCCTATTCTAAACCAAATTTCCTTGAAAGTCATATTGCGCACAATTTTCTCAATATAATGCATCAATACTACCACATTTTTTGCCCTTTTTTTAAGTTTTCCAGCTGAACAGCAACAAAAAAATATCATACCTAGATGTATATATCTGCAGCAGCAGGTTTTATACCCCCATCTAGCTGTCCTATTTTGTCAACGCTCATAATTTTGACGCAACTGGCCCTGGAGTTCAAAATTCCATGCATTGTCAATGTGCTCTGTTACATGCACCTGCTTCGTTTGTGAATAGTGAGTCAGCTGAGATCTGCTGATTATGAAATACAGTGGTCCCCCTCTTATAAGGCTAACTCCCACACAGTCAGTATGTGGCTTTATAAGAGGGAAACCCTCTTTGGAGGGTAAAATATAATGTACAGATGTAAACACCACACTTTCTGCAGGAGTAGGCAGCCTCTGCAGAGGGGTAACCTGGGTTAAGAGAGCCTTACCAGACAGGGACCACTGTACAGCTGCATACATGAACTTTCTCCATATCACTCCTTTATTTTCCTGCACATGCATGTGTACATAGATTTCCAATGAACACTACATATTACAGCTGTCCCTGTCTCAAGAGACCACTCAAATCAGACCACCAGCCTTGTGAGACCACCTTTCCAACCTGCTTTGTTCAGGGTGTTTCATGCTATTTACACTTGCTGATAAAACCTGTCTGGAGAGACCACAATGTGGTCAAACCTAGTGGTCTTTGAAGACAGGTTTCACTGTATATGTGTTGAAACTCTTCATAAAAAGAGTGCTCACTCCAGCAGCAAGACACTTCATCTCCAAACAGTGGACTTTGCATTACCACGCAAGTCTAAATACACCTGCCAAATGTCAGGCAATTAAAAAAACCACTGGCAAGGCCTTTGCCACCATGGTAGAAAAGGACTGAAGGATACTTTATCATCATGTGATACAAATATGATCATGCACAATTCAACTCTGCGTATTGTAGGGACAGTCTTGTCAGTACACAAAGACTATCATTTGCCGCAACAAGTGAAGACAAGGTTCTTTACTGGCACCTGTTACGTCAATATTTAGACAGGAGCCTAGAAGCCCTGATGCGATGTTGATGGATTTTCTGCTACAAAACACAAATATTGAACATTGGGACATACCATCTTTTGTCGTTCCTCTGTCTATTCCTGTACTTGTTCACATGAGGGAATCTTTCAGTCTGTTCCTGGCACAGAACTAGGCTCTCTCTTTGCATCATGTTTGATAGCATGGTGATTTATAGCATCAGGCTGCTCATTTGCCAAAAAGCTAGATGATTTTTCAATCAACTTTTCATCTTAATGAGACATCCACAATTTGAGGTAATAGTATGGTTCATTCGTGGATCCCAACATTTGCATAGTTATAGGGTCAGCATGTATCCACATAAACCAAGTCCAGAAAAAGTTGAAGTTGTTGACTATCTGCCCAGCAGGTGTCAGCACCTATGCAGACATGATGACCTTGCCTGGGTTTCCACCACCATATCCATTTACATACCAGGTCTGTTCACTCCTTGAAATAGTTTTAATGCCCATTTAATCCACTTGCAGATGTTTAATATGAACATGCAACATACAGTGCCTACAGAAAATTATGCGGGGGATAAGTCCTTCCCCATACCGAGGAGCAGGGGTGGGGGCGGTGTTTAGTCAACCACAGCAAACACCGCAAACCAAAGGCCTGTCATTGTGTAGGCCTTGTGGTGATCCAATCATCTCCAACACACTCACCCACATTTACTGGAGAAGACCAGATTTTACCAGATTATGCACCCAACTGCTCACAAAGTGACTTCAAACTTTGAGCACATTGACAGTCCCCCTGCTCTACCCAGCAGACCTACATGTCCACATACACCAAACTCAAACTTTGAGCACATTGACAGTCCCCCTGCTCTACCCAGCAGACCTACATGTCCACATACACCAAAACCATGCAAGCAGGTGATACGTTACAGCCACAATCCAACCGTACAGAACTCGGTCAATTCAATGTTTGGCTCCATGTCATAGTACAGAAGCAGTTGTACCATCATGATTATTTCGCACAGTACATCTGTTCCCACAAACTTCATTTCATATTTTTTGAGGTCTCCAAATTTCAATTATTCATCGATCAATGTGGCGTAAATCTTCAATATGAGTGTGTGTGTACATATTTCAGTACACTGCACATATGCCATGCCCTGTATGTGAAGGACAGCACCATAACTATCTTACATAATATACAACCCTGTCCCATGATGCTTTTCCTGAGACCTGATTGGTCCACTTGTCATATCCGTATCACAAACATCACTACTCACCATCAGCAGGGTCTTTGGTGTTTCGATGATCTCTCATGGTGTACTCATCGGCAGAAAAGTGTCGCGGTAAATGACCTTCTGAACCCTGGCTTTCCCCTGAGCCCCGACCTGATGACCTTGAAGCTCCGCTGTCATGTGATGACTGTTTGTCGTGAACCGCCTGAGAAAATCGTGAATCCAGGTTGAGGCTGACTGCCCTGAGGTCACTGTAGTTGGTGGAGCTGGCATTGCTGTGAGGTGATGTCTTGTCCAATCTGTACACACCAAATTAAAATAAGATAAGAAATTTTCTCCTGTAACAGTTTCAAATTATCATATCATTTCCTGCATGCAGGAACAAACCATAAAGAAACTGGAAAACATAACACAAAGCACTGAAACTAAGACTACATTTCTGCACATGACATCTTTTTTCTTCAGAAAGACAATTTTTTCCTATTTTGACATTCTTAAACAAATTTTGTTCAGAAAAAAAATGTGAAAGTGAACAAGAAGTGCACTGTACGTGTAGTATAAAACACATATAAATTCATGCAATCATTTATTATAAGTTTACATCACACAGAGCATGAATTGTGTTTTACATGAGTAGCTGTGTGCCAAAGTTTATGACAATTCAACTTCTCTATGCAAAAAGGAAACCTAACCGTTTTTGCAATTTAAACTAGTAGCTGCTGATGCTAGCCATATCCCCCGCCCACAATAATCACATAGAACAGAATTCTATTTGAAGGGCCCTGTGATCTTGAAGCTTACTGATCTTTGTTAATTAATTAATCATGGAGGATAATTAGCCATGTAAGACAATGCTTATGCACTTCTTCAATATAAGTACCTGCATTGCAAATTTTGAAGGGTCATTTATCATACTTTCCAAGAAAATGCCTGGACAAACTATGCATGTGATTTTGTGCTGCGTAACGACCTGTATTAATAATAATTAGTAAAAGAAAGTAATCAGCCAAACAAATTCATGCTTGTGCACACCTATTACCTGAAATCTACCAACCACGAAAAGGGCTAGCATTAAGTTTTAAAGATACAGCCTGGACAAAATAATTTCAGATCCGGAGGTTGCTTTGCTTAATGAACTTTCTTGATTAATTAGTTAATGAAAGTAATTTGGCACACAAAACAAAGCCTATGCACATCTACCACCTTCGATGTACCATCCCTATATATGTCAAAGAGTTAGCATTTATAGTTTAGAAGATATTGCCCGGAAAAAATCATGCAGTTGATTTTGAGGTGCTTAACGATCTTTGTTAATTAATAAATAAAAGAACGTAATCAGCTGAATAAATTAAATACTATGCACACCTCCTACCTAAGATCTGCCAACCCTGAAAATTTTAAAGGGCTAAGCATTTATGGTTCCAAAGATATGGCCCGGAAAAATCTTTTCTAATCTGGAGGTTGCCTAATGAATTTTTTTCCTTGAATGAATGTAAGCAATTAGGCACACAAAAAATGCCTACACACCCGCTGCCTATAATCTATAAACTCTATAAATTTCAAAGGGCTAACATTTATAATTTAGAAGATATGGCCCCGACAAAATTTGTTTCAGATGCAGGTGATTTTGAGGTGCTTAATGATCTGTTAATTTACTGATTACTAAGTAAAAGTAAGGAATCAGCCATATAAATTTAATGCTATGCACACTTCCTACCTAAGATCTACCCACCCTTAAAATTTCAAAGGGCTAGCATTTATAGTTCCAAACACACAGCCCAGACAAAACCATTTGTCATCTGGAAATTGCCTAATGAACTTTTGTTAATTAATGTAAGGAAAATTTGTTTCAGACGGACAGACGGTGCCCATTACTATATCCCCACCCCACTTCGTGGGCAGGGAACAATAAACCTGAATATGTATGTAACATGAGGCAACATCATTTTTCCTGTAATATGCAGTCAAATTTTTTTTTTTCTAAAAGGAAAAAATGTTAAAACAGAGCCATCCAGAATCCCACACATTCAGATTTTATTTACATTGAAGCAACCAATGGGATTTGAACTGTAAAATGAAACACACCTTGAACTGGCTTTACTGTGAGTAGACACAGTCTTGACTACTGTGCTTCTGCTGGATGTGGTGGTTGATGCATCATCATCAGGGGCACTGTGCTCCGCAGATGACGAAGATGACAACGTGTTGTAGGAATTGAACGACGTGTAATTGGAGTGAGGTTCCACTTCACACCCTCTGCACAGTTCAAAGGTTAAAAGTCAGTTCATGGATCATTTTATCAAAATCCCCGTTGCTGGCATGGGGGAACTTGAACACAGACGTTTTATGTCAATAAGTAAATGTACAGGTGATTGGGTCACTTTCTTGTAAAGCATCAACATCATGCCCTCTTTAAGTTGTAGCTTGCACTGAAGCACCCTCAAGACTAGTTAATGTTCGCTGAATAAAGTTGTTTTAAACCTATCCAGTCACCTGCTAATGGTGGCATGTTTGCAAAGCAATCAATTATCTTCACCATTCCTGGTCATAGGTGCTGCCACCTGGTGTTCAAAATAACTTACTACAAGTCTTCATTTTCCCACTTCCTGCAAGTTTTTTTGTGTTTTGTTATGTTTTGTTTTTGGTCACCCTCCCCCCCCCCCCCCCCCCCCCCCCACCTTTTTTTGCATAAAAGTAACTGGGTGGGAAGTTTGAAAAAAAGTTCACAAGGTGAACTATATACAGTGAAACCTCATTATAACGACACTCAGATATCTGACATATTCAATATAGTGACAGAAAACTTCTTGGGAAAATGTTTATTTTCTTTGTTATTTGACTTATTTATCTGACATATTCAGTTATCCGACACATTTCGTAGGGAACAGATGGTGTCATTATAATGAGTCATCACTGAATCATGTGGAGGAGGACCCGTAAGTCCTTCACACAGCATCCGCTCCTAGTGCAGTCAAAGACAGTCACAAACACCTAACTGCACAGTCCTTTCACAAGTTGACAATACAGAATTCATAATCGCATTACATAACACACAATTACAATATGTCTGCAAATTGAAATAAAATAATGTTACCAGATGCAAATTTAGTGCCCCTCCCCACCCCCCCACCCCCAAAAAACATCAAAATGATCCCTACCTTCTAGGCATGCCGTCTTCCAGTGGTGCAATGACGACGACCTTCACCGTCACTGAGGTCCTCAGAAGGTCAATCATTTGGTCGTGTGTAAGTGTAGCTGTAGCAACCTTGCAAATTTCCACCAATCTACTGCCAGGACGCAGACCTGCTTGCCACGCAAAGCCATAGGCCTCCACTTCTGAGACAATACCCTCGAAGTGTACGTGAAACCCCAGCTGCCGCATGCTGTTTCTCCGAAGTGTCATTTCAACCGTCTGTAATCAAGAACAAAATTTCAGGTTACGAAATGTCATATTACTGCAGAGTTACTGTCACTGATAGATGCACAGTACAGAAGTTGTTGGTATACCACAGGCTGTCCTCCTCTGTAAATCTCACTTTCTTTTCTGTTTTTATGGAAGGTATAGACATAAACAGATAGAGGTACTACTGAAGATGTTCTGGCACTTATGGTCTTATGATAAAATCCTGAGTACATACATACAACACACAATTTTTCAAGCCACCTGCTGATAATCTGGTATTTTGTTGTTGTTGTTATTATGTTTAACTTGTGGAAAACCAAATAATCAAATTCATTTCCATGTTATGATTACAGAAACGAAAATCTTTTAAAAAACAAGGCTTCCTATTTCATGGAAATCTACACTTCCAATTTTCACATCATGCCAGAGCGAGGACTTTTTTCCTCTCTCTATTGCAACTTTTGTCAAGAAGATGCATGGTTTAGAAATGTTATGGGTACTGCCATCTGGTGTTCAAATGAATCCCTAATTACAATTCTACAGTTTTCTGCACTTCTCACACAGTACTGCCTTCAGTTTGGTACATAAATGCTTGTGCTAATGAATCCTCCCATTTGTTATCATTTCTTCATCAGACAGGAGCAGTCAGTGCAGATTGGCCTTAGTCCCTTACCTCACACCCTTGTGTCATAACTTCCAAGCGGTTAATAATCTCCTGGACTTCATCCACATCAGGTGAGAGGGTCTTGACCACTAAACATTCACCATGGTCATAGTACAGACGCACACTGAAACAACAAATTTTGTATAAATACAAATTTTTGGTCATAACTATCCACCAGTATTATCCTTTCGGGTCATGCATAGAGCACTACCACTAAATATTCTAATCATCAGGCTTATATAACCCTTTGTGTCCATGTAACCTTGAATTCCGCCCGCTGTCCGTGCATAAGGATTGTTACAAACAGTCATTTTACCCATGTACAATATCCCAGTGGAATAAATTGCCATGCAACATTGTAAAGTTCCCAAAGACACTTTCAAAGCAGGATTAAAGGGTCAAGACCTTGCAGCACTGGACTGGCCGGCATTGCTGCTACTTACAGTTTGCAACCCCCCCCCCCCCCCCGCCTTACACAACATAGACAGCCCTGCGAAGGACCAGACAGAAACACAAAATATGTTTGTTCATTAATTTTACATTTAGGACTATATTGCTGTTCTATATTAGTTTGTGGATCAGTTACCCATTCCCCATATGGTTGTGTGTGCAAAATTTTATCCCTTCATTATACAAATGGAATTCAGTATCTTTTCTAAGAAGCATAGAAACAAACACACCTCAAACAAAGACTTTTCATGATACTGGCAAATTATGCACCATTTTAATATTGTTTTTACTCAAATCATCAGGGTTCATATATCCTATACCTTAATTTGTAATTAATTGTTAACAAACCCAACTCTAATGATTAAGTGCTGATGTGCGAAGCGAATGGTTTGTCATGCCCAGGTTTGTCATGAGGAGGCAGAGGACAGTCCAGCAGGCAAGTACTCACGTGTTTGTGGATGTGGTCCAGCCTATCACAGATTTACAGGGGGTGGTAAAGATCACCTCCTTTGTGAACTCTTCCATAAGCACCAAGTTCTCCCCACCTATACCTAGATGACATGCCAGCTGTTTGGACTGACTGAAGTCCTCTACCTGCAAAAGAAATCACATTGAATTCAGTTATCTTTACTTTTGGGGGGTGTTTTTTATACATATTTTTATTAGAGCCCTCTGCATATACATACAGCAGCACCAGCTATTTAAGACCACCCTTAACATCAGGAAAAAGTGGTTTTATACTGCATGCAGTCTGCGAGTATGTGTATAGTGCATGTATATCTATCTACAAAGGAATCCAATAAAGTGTCTTAAAAGCAGGGTCTTTAACCAAGGGGTCTTTGAAAGGAAGTGGCTTCATATCAAGTATGTATCACTGTGGTATTGAAACTTTTCAACTTGCGTTGTCACACTAAAAGTACACAGAGTACATTTTTGTTAATACCCCCTCCCTCCCCACGACTTAACATTTAGCAGTATTTCGAAATGAGGACTTTGACATTCAGCTGAATATGGGAGATTTATTTATGAAGACTAATTATTACTTAATTACATGCTACAAATTGTTTTTCTTTCTTTCTTTTTGTTTTTGCTTATTTTACTGATGGCACAAAAAAGTGAAATAAAAATACCACAAAAACAGTATTTTTAATATCGGCTCAATAACAGACACATCCAAAAATGGTGAAAATTACAAGAAACTTAACTTCATTCAAATGCCAAAAATATGAAAATTCACATGCATAAAATAAAGTACATTTCCAGTTTTATCATCATTTTATCACATAATTAAAACTGCACACCACCATGTTTCCTTCCCCCTTCCAGTTTTGGGTACAGTGATACCTGCTATTTAAGACCATCCTGATGCTACCATAACATGGTTACATACAGCAGGTGGTCATCAAATAAAAGTACCAGCAGAATGTGGTCTCCCATGACAGGTGGTCTTAACCCTTTCCCCCTTGAATTAAGACTAAGTCAACAGCTTTCCTTGGCATGGGTTGGGCACTAAGTGCCCAACCCAGGCCAAGGAAAGCTGTTGACCTGGGGCATGTGATCTTAATAAGTCTCATGTACATTTCTCAGTCAAATTGTTTTTCATAATTGTTGAAATTAGTTGAAAACACTGAAGCAGACGACATTTGACCAACAGCCGGTTTTGGCCGGTTTGAAGGGGAAAGGGTTAAGAGTAGGTACACTAAGCATAACATGTAGTTCAGAATTTCTTGAAGGAAAAATCGGGGCCCAGGGGGGAGGGTAGCTTTGGAGAACATGGATGCTTAAGGCAGACAGATTGGTTCCTGCAAGAACACAAACATAAATTACAGCCTGTCTACTTACCTGTACATTCCAGACCAGAGCAGCTCTGGCGAAGTTGTCAGGGATGGATCTCATGCGAGCTTTGTCCTTCTTTCTGCCACTGCCCAGAGAAAATTTGCCTGCAAAACAAAATCACATATCTTCTTAAGGCAAAGTCGACTTTAAAGGTCTTTCAGTTTCCATGGATTTATATACATTACCTCTGTCGTGATATCTATTCAAGTTTTTGGTACTTTGGAAAAATGATTGATAAAACATAGGGGTGAAACGATATGCCTCAGTCACAATATGACACGTATAATGATACACACCTCACAATATTTAGTTTTATTTTGTCCGGAAGTTCGATATATCAATGACATCAAAGTTTCAAAAATTGCAATACCATTTTGACTGGAAATGAAATAAAAATATATCAACAAAGAATTTTGCCTTGCTTGTAACTTTTTAATAACTGTGTATTCAATTTATCATAATGATTGTACAAATGTGATGTTACACTGTGACAACAGTGACATTGTCAGTCTAAGATCAAGATTACATAATGTCACTTGTTGTTAGCCACCTCCCTGAATTTCATCAATATTTACTTTTCCTTCAATATTTCATATTATTAATTTGTCAACCTCCTGGAATTTTATTTTCCATCTCTTGGATTTTAAGATTTGCGGGTTGGCAACATTGGTCTTTGCGTCGTCAAAAGGCTAAAAATAAATGTAACAAGATATGTTTGTAAAACATAGATGCCCCCCTCCCTCATTACCCTTGCCCTCGCTACCCTATTGATAGTGGTAGAAGGGGCACTCGTGACCTTACAAAATTAGTGAAGGTTGATCATACATCAATGTCACATACCTTTATACTTTAACCTAGCCCTTAAAAAATGACTAAAACCTGGGCAATATAAAAGTTATAGCTGAAAAATTAGTCATCATTTAGAAACCATATTGAGCAAAGTGGCTTTATGACCTTGGAAATTAGGGAAAGGTCACTCATTTTCACTTGACCTTCAGTTATTGTACATAAAAAAGGAAGTCTACTGTCTGTGTGTGACCCTCAAAACTGGGTCAAGGTCACCCATCTACAAACTCAAACTAGCCCTTATAGGCAACCATAAAGCTGTGCAATATAAAAGTGCTACCTCTAAAATGCAAGTTATCATGCAGAAACAGTATTCAACCAAATGGCTCTGTGACCTTTGAAATTAGGTCAAGGTCACCCATCTTCAAACTTGACCTAGACCTGAATACAGACAATTATCCAGTGGAATATAAAAGTCCTAGTTTAAAACCTCTTCAGTTATCATATGGAAACCTAATTTTATCTCAGGTACCAACGTGACCTTGGAAATTAAATCAAGGTCACCAAACTTTAAACTTCTTCTAGCCCTTAGCATGAACTATAGACCTGTAAAGTTTCCCAGTCCTAACTTAAAAACTTCTTGTGTTATTGTGCAGAAACCACAGGAAGCATGAAACCATGTTCAGTAAAGTGGCTCTGTGACCTTTAAAAAGAGGTCAAGGTCATCCATCTTCGAACTTCGCCTAGCCCCAAATATGGACTTTTATCCTGTGCAATATAAAAGTCCTAGCTTAAAAATCTCTTCAGTTATTGTGCGGAAACCAAAGTTAATTCAGGTACCACTGTGACCTTGGAAATTAGGTCCAGGTCACCCATCTTTGAACTTCGCCTAGCTTTTGACTAGAATAATACACTTATACAGTATCAAAGTCCTAGCTCAAAAACTTCTTGAGTGATTGGCTGATGATGTAGTCAGATCGTCATATGACCTATCTGAGTAATTAGCGCTGAAGATTAGTCATGTGGACCAACAGGAGCATGGAGATTGCTCAGACAGTCACTTCTTCCCTGCACATCCACCCAGGTCTCAACAACATACCGTTGGTGAAAGCATGGATGCTGGGCACAATAAAAGCAGGAAATATGGCTCTTTTGATGTTGTTAAAGTGTAAAAACTTATAGGATTAGTACTCAAATAGTTCTTCTGAAGCTTTCTGTTATGATTGCAACAGGTACGGTACAGAAGGATATTCTCTGTACATTAGGTACCAATGAAGGCAACGTCGTGTGCCTAGACTCCATTTGCACATTGGAAAGCATAGACAGGTTTTTTTTTTTTTTGCAAACATATTTGTTTTGTCTTCAATAAAACTAACCACTAAATGGAAATAACTCTTAAGGTAAGCAAAATAATAAGATTTGACACTAAAGAAAACAATTGCATGTAGTAACAGTCATCGCAACCAAATTACTGCAGAATAAATATGTGAAATTTTAGAGATGTTTCAAGGATGACAAATGATGTGACTGGCACTCGAAGCGTCAAAGTAGGGGTAAAAAATTTGCATCATATTATATTCTTTTTCACTGTACCCCATTGCGGATTGTTAGCCCATTTGCATCGATGTATTGATGAATCGTTTCACCCCTATTAAAAGATGAAGTTAAAGGTGTTTACAGCTGTGTTACAAGTGGTGAGATGTCTGTAGTTGGATCAAGCGACTCCTTCAAGGCTTTATTTGAAGCTATTTCTGCTTTTTTGCCTTATATTTGCAAAACAAAAAAATCTGCATCCTTTGGGGGAAAAATATACCACTATCATGCTTAAAATGACAAAGAGGACATAAAGCACACAGTGCCACACACATTGAACTGTTTTGTGTATTAGATCATTTGTCTCAATTTGGACCTGAATTTGTGTTTTCCTCTCGAGATATAATAGACAAATGACAACTTTATAGATCTTCCTTTCCACCTCAGGACTCTGGCCAAGTTTATTTGACCAAAGATATACATATTGTTGACAAAAAAACAAGAGGCCCATGGGCTTAATGCTCTGCTGGCATCGTGGCTATATTGCACCTATTCGTGTCAAAGCTGTGAGTCCTCAAGTGGCTTCTCAACATATAAAGCTTACTGTAAAAATTGTCCACCAGATGGAACTTTGCTCCACATGTAATCAGAGCTTATTTGTACAACTCTTGTGATAAATATTGTTGCATGTGCCAAGACAACAATGAGGGAGTCCTTAACTTTATGTCCTAAGTGACCTTTCCATATATAGTCTGTTCGTTCAAATCGGGTATTAACTTTTCAAGTTATTGAGGAAGAACAATAAACTTGGACAAGCACCAAACTCCATAATTACTGGGTCACAGTGACCCAAAATGCAGGTCACCAAGTACAGTTTTATGTTTTATGTAATCAAGTGCAATTTTGATCTGGAGGCTCAATTCTCTTTGCCATTGGTGTCCAAGCTACACCAAGCCATTACAAAATCACTTTTTCAACTTTACAGGTATGATGACCTCAAGGTCACTGATATTACATAACATTCTACCTTTGGCCATGGTCTATATATCCTATAAATTTGGCACGTCTAATCCAATTACTTTTCCAAATATGGAATTTTACATCTTAAAACACATTTTGGGCTCATACTTTCTGTCAAATTATAGGTGGCGTCACTAGTATCATTAGTAACTTAGACTGTGACCTCCCCCACAATCCCACCCAATTTGGTGAAGATCCACAAAAAATTGAAGATGCTAGAGTGTTCACAAGATTTTCACATTTTGAGCCCTATATTACATAATAACGTAAGTGGCGCCACAAATATCAAACTTAGTCTAGATTTTGATACACCCTGTATGTTCTGAAAGTTATGTTAGGCTAACCTGAAAACTGTGGACGGTATCGCGTTACGAGCAAAAGTTAACGGAAGGACGGACATCTCTAGTATGATACACTTATGTAGAAAAACATGACCCATATTCATAAATATCAAATCCAACAATGACAGCAAAGAGATTCCAGAGTTGCCAAAGCATCAACATTCATCTTCCAATACCAATGTGAAGAAACAAATTTCACTCCTGACTTGAGACAGGCAGTCACCAACAAAGGCAACTGGTGGTTTTGACGGATGTATGGACAGACATGAGTGGTCGCATAAGCTCTGCGACCTTTGATCAGCAGATCTAAAGAGTATAAATATACATTTGATGGTCAGGGGAACTCCCACTAAGACAAATTGTTGTCACTATGATAGGAATCACCCTATTTTAACATCAAAATACAGTATAATGGCATTTACCAGACATGAAAATTAATTAATAGCAAATGAACAAAATACATGTTGATACTCTCAGCACAAGTATGTTCACACACTCACTCAGCTTGGAGCCCGAGTCTAGAGTGGCAGTACTGATAAAATTGGTGGCTAGATCTTTGAGGTATTCCTGTCGTGTTCGGGTTGCCATGGCAGTGAACTTCTCCGATTTGTGGGCTGCATTTTCTGCATTGATTGCTGCAATGTAACGGAGACAGGTCCAATTCATTAATGCATTCAATGCTGGCGGAAAAAAATTCAATAAACAGACTTGCATTTAGGATGAAAATTGCACATTCTAATTCTTCATGAAAAAGAGTTTTAATTCACCTACCAGCATGCCTGTTCTTAACATCAGTGGTTTTTGCATTACCTGGCAAATGCATGCTGCACGGGCAGATGCAGCATGACTTACCAGGCAGTGCAAATATCACTGATTAAGGCCACTCTTTACCACAGTTGTACATAATGAGTTACAATTATTCGACTATATATTAAAATTGCTTGCACTGTTTCAGTATTACATGACAAGCTCTGATCTACTCTGCCACCTAGTGGTGACAATTTACACTAAATCAGAATAACCTGCCCCAGCTACCAGCAAAAATCAATAACATAGTTATCATGACCATCAAGTCAATTTACCACCATTTCCTCTCTTATTAGCATCCATTTTTCCCACCAGAAAAAAAACACAACTTGTTAATCTGAAGCAAGAAATTCAGGATCCACTTGATTATAAGGAAAATAAACACCAATTGAGTCTATCAAGCTTGGTTACTCTTTATTTTGGCTGCAATCAGCCACTTGGTGATGATGGCTTATTCCATTCAGGCTGCTAATCAAGTGTCCATCACATTTACAAGTTTCCTGTTTCTCTTCTCCAGTCATACAAGGCTTTTTTTTTCTTACCTTTCGTGAGTAGGAAGTCCGTGAACTCCTGGGACTTTGGAAACGTAGCACCAATGGGAATGGGTGGGCCGAAGGAAGGTACATCTTTAGACCTGGACACGGAGACACTACAAGCCCACCACAACATACAATTATATCATATAACCCTTTCCCCCTTAAACCGGCCAAAACCGGCTGGTGGTCAAATGTCGTCTGCTTCAACGTTTTCACCTGATTTCAACAGCAATAAAAAACAATTTGACTGAGAATTGAAGATGAGACCTGTCAAGACAACACGACCCAGGTCAACAGCTTGCCCCGGCATGGGTTGGGCACTTAGTGCCCAAGCCATGCCGAGGAAAGCTGTTGACTCAGTCTTAATATAAGGGGGAAAGGGATAAACAAAAAACTCCCAACACCAGAACATGTATGAGCCTTCTAAGAATCTAAAATATGCCCTCTGAAAAACTATCTGTGTAACATAAGAAAGAACTTTATGAGTGCATCAAAGTTAAGGTTCAAATGTTAAGGTTATTGTTTATGGTCTCGTACCTAGGCAACTTGTGTAACATAAAGCAATTTGTAAGTGGATCAAAGTTAAGGTTGTGCTTTATAGTCTGGTATCTAGCCAATGCCTACTTGCACATCTTCACAGATTAACCCTATCATCAGGCCTGGTTTCACCAATTTGTTCTGGCCTCCACGGGTAGGATAAAGCCGAGGCTGCTCTGAGTGATAACTTCTCGTCCATTGCTACATTGAGGGAAGTTCACTGCTCTCACAGGTGGGCAGTTTGGGGCTGGTGACCCACGATAATCACAGTGAAGTGACTTATCTAAGGTCACAATGCACATAATATATGTGTCTCTTGGTTGACAGCCAGACATAAAAAGTCCCTTGGATTAGACTGGAATTGAACCTGGGATCCTTCGCACACAAGGCGATTATCGTTACCATTAGGCCATGCTGGCTCACAAACTCATTTTATGTCATGGAATATATTTCTGACCATGCAAAAAAATAATAAAATCATCCGAAGAACAGTTGTACACTAGCACTTTTCATTTTGGTATGTTGTGTAAGTGGCACATTATGTTAACAAAGCATATACAATTGCATAATAGTTCCGGCAGGCATGATGCTACTTGCCAAGATGAATCACATAAAAATGGGATGATTATCCTTCAATTATTTTTATGCATCTTTAAAATTGATGAGATTACCTGCAATATCTTATGATAAATCTCCATTAAAGTAGAATGCTGAAGACGATAATAAATAGATGGTGCCTTACAGAAATCCATATTTATATTAATGCTCAAAGGCAGGTTATAATATCAATCACTATGCAACACACATGTACATGGTTGGACTCATCAGCAACTATCTTGCGTGCAATTACTCTCCTCAGTCGCACAATATCATTCTACTCTGTACTGAGGATATTGTAGATATAAATATACCTGTTGATAAAATTACCCCAGATTATGACCTGTGACATTTGGTAGCCCAGGGCTACAGTGAACCCACCTGTACTTGACGTTGTCCGTGTTTGGGTTGTGAGCTTGCACTATTATGAACACATGCTGAAAATGTGACCTCACAGTTTTTGGGGTGAAGGGCAGAGCTCCCGGCTCTTGGAATACAATTGTCACGATGTCGTTGCCAATATGACGCTTTCGTAGAAGCTTTGGGAGCACACAGAAAACAAAAACTGATTATAAAACTCATCACACATACACTGGCAATTCATTTTGTTTCCACGTTAGAAGGATACAGTTTGCTGTAATTTTCATTTGGTTTCCAATAGCACTAATATCAGTACACTGAAACAACAAGCTGACATGTTGAACACATTAAGCATCTGAAAACCTTTATAATGCATCAACCACAATATCAAAACTACAATCGTTTGTTGGTGCAAATTATTATGCTGAACTTTTCAGAGGCTGCAAGTGGACTGAATACACATGCCAGCACTATGCTAGCCAACATTTTATTCGAGCAGTTCAGAAAAAAAGTTTGTAAGCATATGATAAATGACAAGCATCTACCTGTTGTCTGTTGTTAGGTGTATAAGGTAGCATGGTGGATACATGGAACATAATCTCATAGTCCTGGAAGTGTTTGTACAGCGAGTATAAGCCTGTTGAGTCAGCTGCAAGAAGATAAAAGATGAAGTCTCTACAGCAATAGAAACAAGGTCAAGCTCATGCTTAGATTCATCCACGTCTCCCTCACTATCTGAAACACTTCATTATCCAGTCTGGTGATGTACTTTCATCACAAGCCTCTTTGCAAAAAATTCAAAATATCTTAAACGGATTACAGTACATTAAGGTCTGGCACGAATCTCTCACAATATAATCCATTATATGGATGTACATGTACTTTCATCTTCAAATTCTTGTCAATACTCTTGCAAAGTGTATCTTAAAAAGATCTGTTGCTGATTCAGTATCACAGACTTGCTCAATGCACTTTTTTTAACACTTTATTTATTAGAAATACAATTAACTATGAATTTCTTTTAAAAATGATGTATTTTATACCATGATTAACCCTAATTTGTGCTGCACAATTTTTTTCACATCCCCTACAGCAATGAATCAATTTTAACCATCAAGGTTTTGATGCAAAAAAAAAATAGATGTTCTTTACAATATGTAGGAATGTTTCACAAAAAATGGGGCATGTGTTTGGCATTTTTGTTTGTCATATAATTGAATATAATTATTTCCAATGTCTAAATCCAGATTAAAAGTGCACAATTTATCGTGCACAATTCATCAGAAAAAAGATTTAAATATACCATGTTTGGACATTTTGAGACAGTTCTGCCGTACATGTAGATCCATACAAAAATGGCTACAATTTTGGTAAATTTGTGCTGTTCTGATGGCCTAACAGACAGCGATAACTTCCTGTTTACCCGCTTTGTTCACTATCACCGTGAAGCTATGAATATCAGCTTTCAGTCTAAGGAAGTATATCATTCGTTAAATGATTTATTTGATTGGGTCAAAACATACTAAAACAAGTCATATTCATTGGTAAAACTGGGCATCAGCCGCAGCTTTCTATTGGCTGAAAATGACATCATTATGCAAAATGCAAAACTGCCCACTTCCATATGTAACATTTTCCAATAGAAAGCTGTGACACTTGCACACATGCATGTTCCCCCCCACTTTTGCTCACCAGCATTTGGCATTAACGGAAAATGGTGGGAGTTACATGTGGATGTAATTTGACTTGTTTCTATGTACATTATAAGATTCATTTGGAAGTTTTATGTGTGGCAACGGCAGACAAAGATTGCAGGAAGTCTATTCTAGTTACAACCAGCAGTACTACAGGAAAATTGGCGGCTATAGTGATGGAAAAGGTAACGATTACAGCCGGGTTGTCATATCCATATGTTTGCTGTGTAAATAAAATTCAACAACACAAACATGTTACGCTAATTTCCTTGAAAATAATGAATTGGGGGAATTTGTACGATTTTTAATGTTACCGTTAGCAGCTTCATGTATCTGTGACTTTTTTCCCGAGTGTGAACCATCCAAGACAGAAGATAAATTCCACACTATTGCATTCTTGTAAACTTCTGTCGTAGAAACCTGTTTACACAGTCTCTGTGACTTGAGAGAACAATGATGTAAATATGGTAACACAGTCTCTGTGTCATGACGGTAAACCTCATTCTGATGTCGGTTTTTGCATTACCTGGCAAGTCACACTACAGCTTCCCTTGCTGCTGCAGAAGCAGGACTTGCCAGGCAATGCAAAAACCACTGACTTTGCACTACACATGCTGGTACTGAAATGAAAGCTCTCTGTAAGATGGAGATGAATAAGCAATCTTTTGTATGAAATCTGGACAAGTTAACATAAGCAACACTGCAGGACTGATGCAGAAGAATTGACACAATACTTACTTTTACTGTCTAGTCCACCTCTGTATCTTTCAAAGGCCTTTAGTCTGACCCTTTCACCAATTAGATCTAAGAATTCATCGAAGGCATGACCAGCATGTTCTGGAAATAAACAAGTTCCAATATAATCGGAGGTACTGCGGTAGCTGCGGAACGCTAAATAACATAATGAAATTAACTGAATATGCATGCAGTGTGTGGAAGATATATCCTCCAGAAAAATTATTAAACTGAAAATGCTCAGAGACATATTTGTGGGACAGCTAATGACAAATTGCTTAGTCTATTATAGGTAGCCCCAACAATAGTGGATTTTACATCCTTAGTTGGAGTTACCCTCACATACAACAATATTCTGCTGTTTCTTTTTTTTTTTGAGCAAATATGACTGGGCAAGACCGAATGGAACAACAATTCAATCTTCCAAGGCATGTAAAGTCTGACCGGTTTCGATGCTAACACATCTCATCAGAGACTGAAGTAAATGTCCCCCGGTATGTGCTTATATACCAGGGTAAACATTCACGCTAACAACGTAAACGTGAGCCTTTTCTAATGGTGAAGAGCTTTGACGTGAAAGGGAGGGTGCAGGTGGCTTCTTTTTTTTTTTTGACTATACATTTGCAACTACTTTTGTACAACACATTTTCACTGTAATTAAACTGAGTCTTGGTCTCTTAGTCTTTGTGCTTGCAACTTCACTTGTACATTTTACAGGGTGCTGAAACATGCACACACAACTTCCCCCTCTGGGGGAAGTGAAAAAGGCGTTGATTGTAAGGTCCTGTCCACGGGTAATAAAAGGCATTCTTTTCTTTTTTTTTAGCTGCGGTGTTCATTTTTCACTTGTGCATATGGCTTCACCCTTTGAATCCTGGCTATTAGTTCAGTGTAGTCCTATCAACTCGAGTTCTGGTGGGAGGTACTTATTACACAGTAGGCTTTGTCCCAGGACATGTCGTTCCATCTACTATAAAGCACATTGAAGGCGTGTTAATGCACCAAAGAGAGATAATCAATCTTTCAGTCAGAAATTTATTTGCTTCCGGCATCAAATCGTACTTTCTTTTGTGGATTTAAAGGATTCAGATTGACAAAATAATGTAGTAATATTGCCAGAGGATTTACAATGTATTCCAACAAGGAAATGCTTAAAAATAGACTTGCAGGAAAGATACCAACGCACAGTGCAAGGAATTCCATGGATGAGATGCCATTTAGCTGAGTTGGAGCTTTCACTTCATAGCACACAGAAGGGGGCACTAATTCTGTTTGTACTCTTATCTACTGTCTTTGTTTTAATGCTCTACGGGACCTGCACACTTATTTACTTTCAATGATGCAGCATGGACCTGCATTATCTTTCCAAGACGCCTTGCTCCAAGTCGTCTTAAGTTCTTCAGATGAGTAAATGGCCAGTGTTAACCTTCCCCCCTCAGACATCTGAAGCTTAACCATCTGCAGACCATGGAAACAGCTCTCCTTAGCAAAAAGTGCCCAGACTACACTGAGGGGAGGTGCTGACTGATGGCTGGTCATTATCACTGACACAAAGAAACAGACTACGTGTACGTGTGTAACATTGACACTTGCTGGTAAATTTTAACGAGAAAAAGTTGTATGCAGATACACCACCATTAAGCCACTCAGGGTTAAAAGTCATTTCATTATTGTCTTCACTTTTTTTTTTTTTTTAAATCACACACACATATGGAATGGTATTAAAAGATATGAGGACTATGACATGTCCTACCTCACAGCCTTCCTTGGTGATGTTTGGGTTCTTGGCACCAAACCAGTACCAACTACAGATGATTGCTGCAGTCTCAATTCATGGGTGGCATTGTGGAATGACCTGCCAGTACTGTCACATACTTACGGTAATGACGTTAGAACTGTCACATACACACTTTTATGACCTACCAGTACTGCCATACATTTACTGTAATGACATGCTAGCACTGTCACACACTTAATGGCCCGCTAGTAGTTACACACTTATTATAATGGCCTGCCAAGTACTGTCACACACTATAATGGCCTGCCACACACTTACCATGACGTTGGTACTGTCACATACTTATAATAATGGCCTGCCAAGTAGTTCCACACTTACCATGACATGTTAGTACTGTCACACACTTACCATGACCTGCCATTAGTCACACACTTAAAATAATGACATGCCAGTACTGTCATACACTTACCATAGTGACTTGCCAGTAGTCACACATTTACTGTAATGGCCTGCCAGTCACATACTTACAACAATGACCGGCCAGGACTGTCACACACATACCATAATGACCTGCCAGTACCGTCACACACATACCATAATGACCTGCCAGCACTGTCACACACATACATACCATAATGACCTGCCAGTACTGTCACACACATACCACAATGACCCGCCAGTACCGTCACACACATACCATAATGACCTGCCAGTACTGTCACACACATACCATAATGACCCACCAGTACTGTCACACACATACCATAATGACCCACCAGTGCTGTCACACACATACCATAATGACCTGCCAGTACTGTCACACACTTACCATAATGACCTGCCAGTACTGTCATACACATACCATAATGACCTGCCAGTACTGTCACACACTTACCATAATGACCTGCCAGTGCTGTCATACACATAACATAATGACCTGCCAGTGCTGTCACACACATACAATAATGACCTGCCAGTGCTGTCACACACATACCATAATGACCTGCCAGTACTGTCACACACTTACCATAATGACCTGCCAGTACTGTCATACAAATACCATAATGACCT
>OZ026615.1:76390708-76630208 GCA_964020975.1 Hermodice carunculata | reverse complement strand
ACGCCTAATTCTGGAATTGATTTGCAAAGACATTAATAACGCTTCCATTAGTGTCTACTTACTATTAACGTGATCTATAGGTAATAAGCTGCTGAGAAACATATCATTCATGTTGGATAATGAGACCGAGGCCAAGGCAGAAGCGGAAGGTTGGAGCCCTGGCATCAACAGTGTACACCAGTGAAGCTGTTCCGGACTGATTAACTAAGTTAAATGTATAGGAAATGGTCTTGGAAGTTGCAAAGGCAATTGATTAAAATACAATCTTTGAACTCCATGGAAAAATGGAAAAAAATACTACCACCACAACAACTCTTCTTTGGTGGACAGTGTGTGGGCAGAATATATATTGACGTCACCAAGACATTCTAATTGCCGAGAAAACCCACATTCAACAATGATGTAATGTGCTGTACTGCCAAGCTGTCAGTCACATTTTGTGCTCATGGCTGGATTACTTTCATTTACAGAAGGATTGCGAATGCCCCGGTATTGTGGTTTTTTTGGCAATTTCGTGGTCAAATCAATCAATAGTGATTGCTAGTGCACAATGACATATGCTCTGTCTTTTTTTTTTGATGATGCACTTTGAACATTCTGAATGAAGGTAGAAGAAGCTTACTGGTACATTATGCCCCTAATCGACAACATTGGGCTACAGCTAACGGGGTTTATCATTCTATACGGTGCATCGCTTGCCATTCAATGCTGCAAAATTGAGATGAGAATGGACTTTTTCTGGTGCACCTTTTCTATTCAGCCCTATTTAATCTTTGACAAACCGTGCAATGTCTGGGGGCAATATTTATCAGTGATCGGATTAAATCATAAATAATAGTCGTAACACAAAAATAATGAACCAATTACAAATCACTCTTGGAAATATGAGGAAGATTCATGACGGAATGAACTCTCTGACATCTCAAGATACACAAGTACACAAAATACAGACAAACGAAGGGGTAACCTTAAACAGAGCCCAGATGGTTCCAAAAAGAAAATTGTGCGCTCACATTAATAGTGCAACGAAGTAAATACCACACGTGTGACATCTGGATGTTATTGGAGACTTATTCCAGGGACCTATACGTCTGCGCACAAACTTACCCTTCTGGGACCGGGCGCTTAATTGATAGGCCAAGCAGGTGTTATTTATGTAATATTGGCTACCGGCGTGGGGATTGTAAACTGTTCAGTTTTTTTTAGTTTTTTTCCTCTGATAATCTGTCTGCTTTCTTCCTCCATTTTCAAATAAGTCTGTATTGTTTGTTTCTCCATGGTCAGGTATGTCAAAAACATTGCTTTTGTGCTTGTGCATTTTCCATGGTGTGAGAATTTCATACATTCATAATTAAGCATTTTGCTTACAATATGTGGCTTTTCAAGACTGTGTATTCGAGGTCATTTTGATACAGAAAACTGTTGTGGCAAAGAAACAAATAAAACTAATCAGCAGAATCCGGCTGTTCAAAGCGTAGTCCACTTGACGTCGCACTCGTCCACGACCATGTCTCGAAATTTGGCAGTTATAGGCCCCCAAAAACCTGAACCGCTGACTGCCAGGATCTCGATGTCATATTATATATATAGCTGGAGACGTGCAGAACGTTACATGCCGCAAACAGGATGGCGTTGACTTACAGATCGTGGAAGTAGACCTTGAGGGCCTATAACAAATTATCGGCTTTACAGGAAAAATGTCTGTGGAACTTTTTGTCAGGCTTTAATTAAGACAAGAATAAAAGTGCTAGACATAGTTGTCCCGCGATAAGAAGGGAAAAACCCAACTGAGCGATAATTTAAAAATTGATTCATACGGAAGACAACAACAAAAAAAAAAAAAAAAAAACACACACACAAAAAAAAAGGACCAGTACTTCTTGAAACGTATCAAAAGACATATATGACAAGACCTATTAAGATTTAACGTGATATTCTCCACATCGAGACTTAATTTGGTAATATAAATAATTATTTTCTGATGAAAAATATATTCAATCAATGCAAATATATTTAGCTATAAAAAGATATATTGATATCGAAAGCTCATTTTTAATATCAAGTGTTCAATTTTAGATATGAACGTCTGATATAAAAAATCGATCCTTCATATAAACAGCTCAAATTTGATGTCAAAAAATCACTTATTCATGCATAACTTCACAATAAAGAAATCATATCCTTATATCCAAATATCAATTTTGATACCAAGCAATAAATTTTTGATATCAAGAATTCCTTCCGTCTTTAAAAAAGAATAAATCTCAAAATTGATTATTTGAGATCATTATCTTTTTCATCTAAAAGATTCAGTTCAAAGTGCACAACCTTATATAGCGCATGCCCTGGTCTGTTCAGGCGCACCTGTTGGCTTGTGCCCCAAATCAAATTAAACTTTTTTCGGGATTATTTTAGTTGTGTTTCAATTTGGAGAGTGAAATTTCAATCAATTGGACCAACTTTGTCTGCAATACGGTTCAGGTTAAAAAAAACATATGTTGCGCTTTCTACTGCGCAGTCTCTGACGCTGTGACTGCTCAACAATACTGCTCCTTGCCATGCGCTAAACTTTTCTTATATTTGGTAATTCTATTCAGCACCACAGTAAGAGCAGTGTGATGCTTGCTTTCAGTGTTCTCTTCAGCATTTGTTCCACAAAAGAGACCAACCATTGAAGCACATGCACCTCTCTTTAAAATATGATACTTTTAATATCAATTGGGGGGAGGGGGCAAAATATATTTCGCTTCTACATAATGGGAGGCTATAAATGGAATGCTTCCGTTCCTGTCGACATACTGCAGGTACTACTAGTCCAATGTTTTCCACGGAAAACTGCAGAGAGAACAATTTGTTTTTAAAGACCAGAAACTACTGGTGACGGTACCAAATGTTCATATGTGGTTCAAAATTATTTGCCATCAGAATCACACGTGTTCAATGATTTGTATCTCGCACAAAAATGGGTTAAGGACACATACCTATCATTATAACTTTAACGTAAGCAAATTATTTTGAAGATTAATCAGTTTCTTTGGCGAACAAATTTATACATTTCCAAGGCGACGAAAAATATTTGGCAAAAATGTACAAAGCCTTTGTTTCTAAATCCAAGTTTTGACAGAAAAAAAGTCGATGAACAGGGCATTGTGGCAGACCAAAAAGTATTTGACCGCTATCTCGTTCTTAAAGTACAAAATGTATGTTGATACTATCATTCAACTTCCTTAAATTTCAAGGAAATCCGTATCTGCTTTTATAATGTTTTCATTTGATGAACATAAGGTTGCTTCTTTCCTTGCATTTGCACCAAGAGTCAAGACAAGTTTGGTCTGTCACGTTTACCCATTTGCATGTTCTGTGATGTTTCGCATTTGCAGAACTACAAACACAATATTAGATATGTACACAGATGTATGACTAAAAGCGACGGAACGAGGACACTTCTCTGTGAAATGTCAAAATGTTACGCTGTAATGGTCATTTTATGGATATGTAGTCATTATATGGTTGTTCTAACTGACCTGTTGCATGACTGTTGCCTGTTGGAACTCAGATTGGTGCCACAACCTGTTTTCCTGGACACCATCTGGAACATTTCAACACTCTAAAACACGATTTACCAGAAGATTGAAATCACCTAACTTTTTCATCTGATTTTTATTTCGGGGGCTTGCTTTGCTAATTTTTTCTTGCTGCACTGATGTATACATATTTGATGGTGTGTTATTTTCAGAGAGAGAGAGAGAGAGAGCGAGAGAGAGAGAGAGATTTCTTGCTGCATAAAGTGTTACATCTTTGATTGTGTGAGAGAAAGAGAGAGAGAGAGCGAGAGAGAGAGAGAGAGAGATTTCTTGCTGCATAAAGTGATACATCTTTGATTGTGTATTTCTCAGAAAGAGCTGGGAGAGAGATAGAGAAGGATGGAGAGAGAGAGGAAAGAGAGAGAAAGAGCGACAGATTTTGATCGGTTAACCGTCTTTATTTATTTATTTAGTCAGCTATGAAGAAAAACTACCCCTTTACAACGAGGACACCAAAAGCTGGGGGTAGACCTCAGGTGCACCCAATGTAAAAACAGTTAAACAAATACAAATACGGATGTATACGTTGCTCTAATCAAAATACATTTTGGGTCGATATCGGTTCTTTGGTGTCAAGCCTTAATCTCCACGTTTCAGTAAAAACTCAGTAGATGTTGCCGAACAAAACTATTGCGTCTTGACTGTGTAGGTACCCATGGTCCCACAGAAATAGACGAAATTTGGATGAAAGAGGTGATCCAAAGTACCGTGTCTTTAACTCTGCTGCAACATGATTGTTCTAATCTGTTCTCCAATTTATTAGCATTTTTTCTGGCATGGTTAAAAACTAGACATAGGAAGAGGAAATGAGTCAAATCTTCTTTAATAGCTTGTTTACTTAGTAGACACTTGGAGTCCAAAAATCCGCACTGTTCGATCCCTTACAAAATCAAAATTCTGGGATCATGCTGGATTTTGCTGGTATTTGCTGGATATGCTGAGAAGTGCTGGAACCACGTTGCATTTTGCTGGAAAAAGGACTTTATTCTTTTCTTGATTTTCTGGTTTTTGCTGCCAATACTGGATACTGGTGCAAACATGCTGGGTTTGGGTAGAAAAAGAACTTAGTTTTTTTCAGGGTATTCTTAATGTTGCTGGGAATGCTGGGTATTGCTGGAAACAGACTGGATTTTCGTGGAAAGAGAACTTAGTCTTTTCAGAGGTTTCTAGTTCTTGCTTCGGATGCTGGATATCGCTGGGAGCATGCTTGATTTCGCTGGGAAAAGAACTTTAGAACTGTTTAAGAAATTTTAGAATGTTAGATTTTTGTTAAAGATGCTGGATTTTGCTGGAGTAGGCTTCAGGGCACAGAACTTAGAAAATTTTAAATCTTGAGTCTTTGACAGCCCAGCAGAATCCGGCACAGTGTTAATTTTGTTACTGCCTAGTTTTTGATGGGCATGCTGGATTTTGGTTGTTAAGAGTTTGCTGAAATTTACTGGCACAATTTATAGTGCAGCAAATGATGACGTGTTTTTTTTTTTTTTTTTTTTTGCTGGACCTGCCAGATTAGAATTAAAATAGATCTCGATCTTGGTAAGTTATTCAATGGTCAAGATTTCTTTGGAAGGAAGGCAGCATGGGCGATAAAGGAGGAACAAGTGCGTCTACCCTTGCTCAAGTTCCAATTATAATCTCGATGTTTCAGCATTATTAATTAGCCCCAAAAGTTTTATTTTAGTATGCAATCTTATGTGTATATCTTATGACTGGATCTTTAATTACCTGTGCCAGATTTTTGGAAAATTCATTAGACTTATAACTATCAAAATATTGAATGAAGATACAAAATATTCGATCGTCAGTTACCCTCGTTCTCAAAGGTTTGCAAGGCGGGACATTTCGTTTAACTGAATTTGCGGATTGTGAAGACTGCGTTCTGTTGTGCTGTGTTGAACGACTGCAGAATTCAACAAAGCATGGGACAAGGCAACAAATTTAAATATCTAGTAGTCTTTCCCTTGTGGTTGGAGCAAACATTGGCAGTGGTTAGAGCCGCGCAAACATCACCAGCCTTCAATGGGACCAAAATACTGGGGAAGAGGTGGATGTGCAAACACTGCAATGGCCGGCGATAATTCACAAGGCTATCATAATGGGAATGGCTTGTGAGTACACTATTATTAACTCATGAACTTTCATGTCTTAACGTTACTGGATTAATACACAGTATGAATATCTTTATTGACATGAACCAATGCAACTTAGTATGGTAGAGGTACAGTCACGATGGATGTGATGTACAATGTAAAACGTAAAAGATGAAATCATGCCTTTCATGGGGTCACACTAGACACCAAACCCCACCTGAACCCACCAAAACTCACGAAACCCCCACCTGAACCCACCATTACTCACCAAACCCCACCTGAACCAACAAAAACTCACCGAAACCCAGATTTTTGCTGGATTTTGTCGGGATTTGGTTAAATCCCGACAGAATCCAGAGAAATTTTGTTGGAACTGGCTGGGAAAAAATGCTGGATACTGCTGGATGCTTGGCAGAAAATGCTGGATTATGACGGATTTTTCTCCAGCATTTTCCACCACGCCCAGCAATATCCAGCAATATCCAGCATAATCCCAGTATTTCGTTTTTGTAAGGGAATTTTCATTTGTACCAAGGCTGCCAATACGTATTTTATATTTCAGTTGTTTTGCATACATATCATCAATTTTGAACACGTAGTCTATCCGAAAAGTAGATCAGTTTATATTCAAAAAAAACCGCAATTAATATTTTCTGCATACCGGGACGGGAGGGTGGCATAATCAGTGGCCCAGGTCCTTTTGTACACCACCTAATCCATCAGCCGTATGTACGGAATAACAAATTTGGCGAATTTGGGTAAGCTTGTCCATTATGGATACAAGAATTAATTCAGTATTCATAAGTGCATTGCTGAACATTGTCAGCAAAATTTCAAGCTGCAATTGAGCAATTGTTGTTTTCATTCTGGAACATTTCAAATGTCGTCTGCATGCACTTGGCTGGGTGAGCACAGGGGCCCCGTACTTTTGCGATTCAGTGTGTGCGGGGACCTGTCATGAGTGCATTTCTTATAGCGGCCACTACTGAGTCACGGGGACTTGCAGCCTCCATCATCGCCGCTGACGTAATCAGGCACAGGTAATCCAACATGCCCCGTTATACCTTTGAACAGTTAATATGTCACTGCAAAACAAAGAAGCTAGATTCTGCGATATTTTCATGGAGAAGAAGCGGCAATAATAATGATGATGATGAGAACGAATGCAATGATGATGATAATTAATAAAATAATAATCCGTACTCGTAAGGTATTTGGAAAACGTAAAATGCAAACAAGTTACGTTTATAATCAAAATGACACAATTAAGTCTTGCGCTGGTTTCACGCTGATGACCTGATTTTAAATAAAGGCTTTCAAAGTCTAAAAAAAACTTTCTTCTAAATTTCAAATTTTATTAATATGATTCATTCCTTGTGCAAAATAGTTTATTACAATGACTTCAAACAATACATTTTTTCACTGATCGGTACGGAATAGGATATAGCCCTTTGAATATCGGACCTGATAGTGCTCAAACGATACTTGGGCTTACAGATTTGGTTTTGTTAAGTTTCTCGTTATACTGGATAAGGAGTATAAAACTGACAAAACATCCTGGTACAAGGATGGCATGTCCATGTTTGCAGTCAACTTGTATTGAAAATTCAGGTCCAGCTGGAAAGTACTGATAGGATATGATTTAAAACCGAGATTCTAAGACAAAAAAATCCACTAGTGTCAGCCAACATCGGTAAGAAACCTTTTCAGCCCCACAATACATCAATCATTTTATATCAAAACCTTACAAAAGCAGCAGTGGTTTGGATTAGAAATTTGCAACACAGTAGAAGGTCTGCTCATGTTTTACAAGCATGACCTGCGGTCTCCTGGCTGCCTCACGTTTTGCTTCGCAACCATGTCGGGTTGGAGGAAGGGGGGGGGGGTGTGTTACCTCTGCTCTCATCTTCTTCCCATCTAGTAGATATAAACTTCACACACCTGTATAAATATGCAAAAAAGTTCCCCACAGTTTAGTAAAATACACGTTGTTTATGCGTTAGTTTGTACACAGTTGCTTCGAAAGAGCAGCAACAACATAGTTTTACCGACGAGAGAAATTAAAAGAAAGTAAACTAGTAACTTAAGCAAAGTTGCATCGGGGATAATGAGAAAAAACCCTCCGTATTTGCGTATAACATAAATAAGCTTAGCTCAAAATGTGACGGTGAGGTGAAGGGCTTAGATTTTTTCCAATAACATTTACTTCTGCTCACAATGACATCCGTTTGCCCTTGGACTTTGGCAGGTCCAAATAAAGCAGACGGTAATGTGGACCTGTGTAGTACATGGTGTCTTGCAAATCATTCTAGATGATAGGCTTTCTTTGTTTTGTACAGAAACCTTTCACAAGCAATTCTTGTTTCGCATAACATGTCAGGTTTTTCTTAGGCCTGCTAATAAACCTGATCATCTGTCTCAAACTGTGACACAGTTACTTAATACTGCACGTTGTGTCTCCTTTCCAGATCAGAGTAGTTTCACAGCGGACCAAACGGGTCGGTGCGTCATACAAGATGATCTAGACCCTGGAGAATAACGATGTAAACAGTTCTATTGGTTCAACACAGGGTGATACAAATATGAACGTCTGTAACAAATCTGATAGGTAATCATTGAGTTGCGTAACTTGGCTCTAAGAGCCTTTCATAACACTTAAACTTCAAAAGTAACGTAATCAAAATGTGACATAGAGCCTTTTTCTTTAAATTGATAGCACTTCTAGGCCGGAAATAATGTGTTAAACCACAGTGAACCTATGAAATTCCCTTTTGGGTCGAGAGCATTCAAATTGGACTGCACTGCGCTTAGTTAGTATGAATTACACAACTAGTATGCCGTACATTGCTGATTGCCCATGGGCTTGTGAAAACATTATATGAGGCTGAATTACATCCTTCAGCAGTCTCCCGATCACGAAATCTGAATAGTAACTCCGTCCCTACGAATTCCAAATGCCGATTTCGTGGGGGCACTCTATAGACCATTATAACGTAGATGCGGCACCAAGCGGGAAAAAGGCGAAAGTACATCGGTAGGTCGACCTATCGATAACCTGTTTATTTAGGCTGCATTGTCATACCCGCCTGCTTAATCGACGTATTTTCTACTATGAACACTTATTTTGCTTGGTAAAAATACCGGTAAACAATTACCTCTTGGGTAATTTAATGTTCATTTCAATGCCCGTTAGATCATTCCAAGCTCAGTATCAGCTCAGTCTAATAGTAGCAAAGCAAGGATACTCGATAAAGGCCTACGCAGGCTAGGGCCTGTAAGGCATTCTGAATGTGCCACCTTTGGTGATAAAAGCCAGCATTTACCCAATCCCATGTAGGCTTAAGTAGTCTCAAAATATTTACGCAGTTACACAGACACATAACACTGCCGCATGCTGGCATTATAACTCACTGATCGTGATCAGTGTGGCTCAAACGTGACCTACATTAGATATACAGCGAAGTGCCGGGAAAGCAAGGGATCCGTCCTTATCACAAAGAAGCTGATTTGCTGCTTCATCTTCAAAGGTGAGGTGGTGAGATTGCATGACTTTCCGGTAAAGACCAACAAACGTTTTGGTATCACTGCAGCAAATTTGCTAAGCTAACATCTGTAATGATTTTCTTCTAGAATGCCTGATGTACAACACACAGAAGAGGACAATGAAGGCGCTAAATTAGGGGATAGAACTCCATATCAGCTGCAAGTTCAAGAGCTGAAATTTTGGTTGGCTTGCCGCAAGGTTAATGCGTCAAAACTAAAAAAAGCTCAATAAATAAATAAATAAATAAATAAATAAATAAATAAATAAATAATTAAATAAATAAATTTATATTTTTTCCGTAAATAAATAAATGGACGAATGAATGGATAGATGAATGAATGTATGATTTTTTTTAATCTGTATTTTTTTCAAAAGAAAATTGTCATTTCTCATGACAATATCAAAAGCTGGAAGAATTAAACAAGTTGCATCTCAAATCGTTTTGAATGTCAATAGATCAACCTTTGTTCTAAATCTGCATTGTTAACTGAATCACGTCAGACCATCCTTTTCTGGGTGGTAAATGTTGTTTGCCTTTTGCTCAAGTGTGTGTGCCAAAACAAAGTCTCATAAAAATTGTCTTAAGGCAGTGGGAAACCCCTGAAAGTGGGCTCACTTTTGAGTTGAATATATATATATATATGTATATATATTTATATATATATATATATATATATATATATATATATATATATATATATATATATATATATATAAAATAAACACCCATATATATCAAGACTCTATCAATTTAATGACAAGGGTTCAGAGAATTACAAGTAATTAAGTCATACAACCAACTAGCCCCTCTTCCTCCTCGTCCCAGCTAAATGTGAGATGCCAAATCGTCCCTTTTCTGGCAGAATTACCAGAAGACGTGCACTCTATTACTTTAACATTATAGGCCGTGTGGCGACGTCCGGCGACGGTGATATCAAAGGGGACAACGTTTGAATGAGCAATGTGGTCTATATGGAAACAGGATCCTATATTTAAAAGAAATATAGCTTATAATGAACAATGATATGACTACATATGTTTACTTCTATTGTACACAACAAAATTTAAACAACTTTTTGTATTGAATGCAGCTGTCATGATAGTTTTGTGCTGACGGTATGAAATACATCAAACGGTGCTTACAAGGAAAAAAGCGGCTCAATGACTCACACGAACTTCTTGTGCTTTGACCACGATGCTGTGTGCTTAAATTTCGGGAGGGGGGAGGGGGTTCAATTCAAATTTTCAGGGTTTTTTACGCACTCAGTACACTTATTGGGATGAATACGGTAGATTATATAAAAACAGAGTTAAGAAACGGGTATTTTAGGCCCAACACTATGTCATGATTGGCCAGTTGCAGTTAACAAACTAATTTGAGTACTGCGTGCATATGGAGATAGGGGTGGGGATGAGACTCTTGCGTATGCCCTGGGTGCATGGTTGGGGGGGGGGAGGGGTCGGAAAATGTGATTTTTATATTTTCCTTGCGTAATAATTGAATGGCCCCTAAAATTAGCAAAGTTTATGACTTCTTCATTTTTGGTCCTCAACTAATAATGATTGAATTACTGAATTATTTTGTAGAGAATCCCCAATACGTTTTAATCATTAAGGAACTGAAGATTGAATCAATTTTTATTGGATCAAAATGGGACAACCGATTAAATTTAGTGGTGGAGATGAAATAAAAGGAAGTTAACTCATTAATGATATCATTTTTATTGTTTGAAAATATCTTTATTTATCTATCTATTTATTTATTTATTTATTTATTTATTTATTTATTTATTTATTTATTTATTTATTTATTTATTTATTTATTTATTTACTTACTTATTTATTCATATATTTATTTACCCAAAATTTATGTATGAAGATATATATATATCGTCTTCAACACATTATGTTTCAGCATTTTATCATTCATTATCTATCTATCTATCTATCTATCTATCTATCTATCTATCTATCTATCTATCTATCTATCTATCTATCTATCTATCTATCTATCTATCTATCTATTTAAAGGCGTGTCTATCAATACAGACGTTTCTTGATATTTGCATCAATCATACACAGGGTCTCACAACTGTCAGGACTCTGACAAAGATATTAAACCTCCTTACGCCTTGCATTGTGTAAATCTGTAGAATTGAACATTGAGAAGCAATATTCGCAAACAAATCTCCATATCAAATAATAGGCATGTGAGAAAATGTGACAAATACACCAATTGTGATTACTCTAAACCGTGACTATCATTGCCAGCCTGCCTGAAATATCATCATACCATATCATAATATCATATCATACATCGAAAGATGAAAAATGAACGCTCCCTGCATCTATTACGGCATGTGAAAGCCCACGAAGGGAAGCAGTCAAGCGACAGATGAGCTAAGTTTCAACCTTCGTTATAATTAAATTTACACTTTGTCAGCATGGAAGGTCAGCTAAATATGATACAAATTAAGTATCTTTTGATATATGAAAATTTGTCCGATAAAAAGTGTTCCTGTATTTGAATGCTACCTGGATACGCTCACCTGGGTTGCGTCGTCTGCACGCTGTGGCTGCAAGCCGTATACATACTGTAGATTCATTGAGCGCATTTTTTGTGTCCTTTTTAGCAAACTGACTTTTTTGTAACATCCAAGTGAATTTAGGCAGGAAACATACGCAAAATTGAAGAGCTGGGCGAATACGTGTTGTAAACAATACCATATTGTGCAAAAATACGTATGTTTTGCTTGCCTTTCTGCGCTGCCATTCGGATGTAATGCCACTTGCTGCCGGCTTTGGAAGTTCGACCTGTCGAATTACTGCAGCCGCTAGATAGGCACGTCTGCGCATGCTCGTGGGAATCGTGTATTGCATGGGATTTATCCTCTTCCTGCGCAACAAGTTTATCCAAAATCTGGGGATAATTTTTTCGAGCTTTATTAGAATGACTGGAGTAAGTAGCTGTTATGTAGGCTATTCAATTCTCTGACCTAAGAGAGGCGTCAAATCCACATTTGGATAGTGAGAGATGTTTTGAGCTATTATTAGATATTGCACACTGAGGTAGAAAGCTTCCTGAGGTTTCGGAAAACCCTTGTCATTTTCTCTGCAACCCAATGTCTTTCCATGAGGTAGAAGTCTGTTACTTGGGGCTAACGTTCTTCACACTCCAAAAAAGTTTTATTTCAGTCCCGAGAATGTTTCTTTGAGAATCGCTCTATCTGTCTCACGTACAGCTATATTTGAATATACACATACAACAAATATATTCAAAATGATGTGATCATATCTTTATGGTATATTTGAATTAATATACACTGTTTCGCTTCATTTTCTGTTGCTGAACTTGTGCTCGCATGTAGATTGCAAATATGGCAGAACCATTAAGCAGATACAGGGTAGCGGTCAAGGAATCCAAATTTAGGTATACCCGCACCCCTGACATAACAAAATGAAACCTATATCAAATTAAAGATACACGTCAGGTTAGCGGTGACTTTTTACAAATTGCTACACATAATCCTAGCTTCATTATTTAGGTGAGATACTGTATACATTTTTTGAAAGCTAGCACCCTGGCGATATTGTCAATGGCCAGGTGCCAATAGCTCTAGTTTCCAGATTTGCCACCAGGTGGTAACTAGTACTTCTAGGTAGTTAAGTCTCGTTTTTACAGGTGGGAGCCTATGTTAGGTGAATGTGAAAATGCACACTACTCATTCTTGTTGGTATATTGTTTAGCATTAAAATTTTCAAACAGCAACATTTGTTGTAACAGATTAATGTAAAGTTTTCTGACCGTGGTGAGCTGTTATTTTACTACTTTGTTCATTTTGGTGCAAAATTGTTGGATTGCCAGCCCCTTTATCCGTGGGCTCTGGCTCTGAGAGAGAGACAGCATGTCACTTGATCAGTTCAGCATCAATATAGTATGACTCTGGAATGGTACAAAAATGTTAGAATATTGTGAATTAAGCATAAAACAGACTCAGTCATAACAAAAACAAAATACTGGCCAAATACCTCGTAAACAAGTGGAAGTTAGATTTTGCATTGATAGACTAAGTGTTACACATAATAGTCATGCCAGTGCTGCAAAGCTACAGGCTCCCTCAAACTTCAACATCATGTGATCGTTGACGCAAGACCTGAGCTAACCTTTAACCATGATGATGAACAATCTGAAATAAAAAAAAATAAAGTAAAGGTTCTAGAGATAAGTTCGTAAATTCCACATATTCGGTTCTCTGAGTATATGGTGTGCAACTCTACAACTATGAGCTGCGATGTGTGAGACACTTTTTCACACATACAATGCCCATTGTGGTTTACCTTTAATCCCTGCTTTGTCATAGTTTGAATGGTTTTTCGTGTTAGTGTTACTTAGTACTGAACCTGGATTTCAAATGCTTTTGTCAAAGTTTCATCCAGGTCCAACGCCTCAGTATCTTCTACTGCGAAACAAACACTAAGGCACAACCTCATGGAAGTGGTTAAGCATTTTTTTCGACAAATACACAGATTGTGTGAAGTCCTATTACCCACATGCACATCCATGCCTCAAATGAAAATAAAAGTGAATAGATAAAAAATGAAAAATGAATTTGTAAGCCTTCTTAGGTCAAACTATAGGAATGATAAGAACAATGCCACTGCTAAACTTGAACCAAGGTTTCTACATGGTTGTCAGTATTCTCAGGTTTATTATATCTAAAAAAAATTATACATATACATGGGCAAATCTGTTAGTCCGAACAAGAGATTTCTAGCTTCTATTAGGTCTGCATACAAGAAGAACACAGTGTACTCTTAACTACCCGGAAGTGCCGATCTCACAATTGACATCTAGTGGAAAAGGCTGAAACTTTGATAGTGGTACCCAGCCATTACATTTTTATTAAGTTAGTTGATGACAAAGTTTACATGATAATTACACACAACATCATCATAATTTACCACCAATATTGTTTCAACTAATTCAGTTGTGACGATAGGAACCTCGAATCTGAGTAACCTTAAGTAAATAAAAAATCGTGTCTCATGTTTTTAAAACTTGGTGCCGTTTTGTCATCAGAGGTATGTAAAGGGTAGCTTTCCTCTGATGTGTCATCATTCTAACATCAAATTTCTGCATCTCAGGAACAGCACCATATATTTAAAGTATTTTGGGTCATTTTTTTCAGTTTCAGTGTGTTCTACAGTTTGCGATAAAAATGACACGGAAAAACGTGAAAATGTGCAAGGTGAATCAAACATTCATATCACAGGATCACAATCACTTATCGATCTACACATTTATATATGCTGTACAAACACATCTTCCACGAAACATTACCAAAGTTCCACAGCATGAGTCTTTAGTTTTGTATGCTTTCTAAAATATATACATTATGGCACTTCATAGGTAAATATACAGTGTTATAAACATAAAAAAAAAATAGTCAATACTGAGACTATTGGATAACCTGGCGTATATCGTTAAAGACTAATGTCGAAAATTTGTGAAAAGGGACATTGAAGTTCGGAAAAGCTGCCGCCCAATATCTATTTTACTTCCGTTTCCATGGCAACCCCAATCGACATCTATGGTCCCCTTTTTCTCGGGAAAAAATTAGCCTCCAAATGCATAATTGTATGTAACTTCTGAATAATTTGACTAATTAAGATGAAATTTGCCTACTTTAGAATTCTCTACCTGTGCATCATACGAACATGTTTTGGTGACGTTGATGTGACTTTGGGATGACCTGCCTTTGACTTTAAAGAGCAAATATATATGAATATTAAGTAAATGTGTAAGTTTCTTTTGCAACATCAACTGATTTTTACTTGTGTCAAGTGCCAAAAGAACCAAATGAAGCCTATTTCAAATTAAATACTATTTTCCAAGATTTATAAACGTATGCTTTGAATTAAGCACAATTGTGGACTTACGTTGATTTTAGCAAAACATTCAGCTTTGTTACTATGGTAACTACAAATTACTTCTTTGATCACTTTTTCTGGGGGGAAAACAACCTCCAAAATATAAAATCATGTAACTTCCTAAGAAATGTTCAATTCAGATAAAATTTGACCGCCTTGGAATTTGGTAAAATGGTTAAGATAGGGAAAAAAACGGACAGACACGAACTGCTGGATGAAACTCTGTCAAAGAAATACAAGGCGTCCATTGAATATTAGCTGAGCAACTTTAAACTATTCGTCAAAGAACTCTTGACTGTATCAACAGATAAAGAAGCTGAAATAGTGAGGTTCACAGAAAAACTTGTCTTGTAAAGCTGTTTGAAGAACTAATGAAACCGGGAGTTTAAACAAAACCCAATCATTCATTCGTTGAATACATTATGCGATACAGGCAGCAGATCCTGCCATTATGTAGTGCAACTGACATCCCCTCTTGTAAGAAGAAGGGAATTACCCTCGCCTTCTCTGCAGCTAGTTTGATTCTCAGAGTGAATGAAATATGATGCAATTAACCTTCATCTCTTATCTCGTCGCAAATCTGTTTACATAATATATATATATATATATATATATATATATATATATATATATTTATATATATATATGCACACAAACAGTCAAGAGTCACGTCGGCATGATACCAAAATATCAAACCTGTTTTTTTTTTTTTTGACGTTCAAGTAAACTTACTTATAAGTAAAGTAACGTGCCACTTTACATGTACCTCATTTAGTGTCAACCTCGACGAAAGTCGAACTACTTTATCACCAACTGCTCTTAATTATAAGGGTGCTAGATTCACATCTCCTGTAGACAGACCTTTCATTCAGTCACCAGCATGCCTGACGTTACATGTAACATAATAGTCCAGGTAAATAGCTCTTCTCGGCGCGCTTTAACGCAACAGGGGGCCCCAGGTGCACCGTAACAAAACTGTAGACTCAGCCCAAAATGTGTCACATCTCGGGTGTATCTGCTATACCATTTACACACTAGTTCATGGCACTAACGATACATTCAGCAAAACCGTCTTCGTGTGACTTATCTTTTTCAATTTATCGGTTGCGATCTGACTGAGACCAGCGCCGGAGTGCTGGTGCCAGTATGTGATACCGACAGACTTAACCTAGAATAACCTCACTTCGGGTTGGAAAACATCTTGTTAGGATGTGATAAGCTTTCGTAGACGGACACTTTAGGCGAGTAAACATAATATTGATGAGGATTATAGCCCTCGGGTACATGATGACGAAGTTACGTGGCCCAGTCTGTGTACTTGACAATCCGCATTTGAAAAGTTCATCGCATCCAACGGCATCCGTTGGCACCTGGGCCTATCTCGGGTCAAAGGCCTACAGATCGCTAATAACGATACATGGATTTGTTTAATGTCACAAAACAAGGTCAGTGAGTTGTTGGTAGAAATAAAATATACATGATGATCTTGTCTATTGCCCCGAAGTGCTGTGCTTAATACTGGAACAACCCACTTCAGGGTGATTAGCCTGTACCCTAGACTTGCAAATAATCCGATGAACATTGAGATAATTAAGGACAGATGAAGTCTGAGAGATTGGTGTTCTTCTGCCTTGCAGCTTGTTATATGTGCAGGGAATTTCCTACCCATTTATTTTTTTTTATCCAGACCACACGAGTTTATATCAAGCATATATATATATATATATATATATATATATATATATATATATATATATATATATATATATCCCCAAGGTCTACAGACGAGGTGTGCGGATTCTACTAAGGAATATAAAATGCCATATTTTTCCGCTCGAAATTGGAGAGAATATGATACTTGGGAGATGGTTTTTTCCTTGGAGAAGGTCCCTCCAGACCATTTCCAAGATTCTCTCTCTCTCTCTCTCTCTCTCTCTCTCTCTCTCTCTCTCTCTCTCTCTCTCTCTCTCTCTCTCTCTCTCTCTCTCTCTCTCTCTCTCTCTCTCTCTCTCTCTCTCTCTCTCTCTCTCTCTCTCTCTCTCTCTCTCTCTCTCTCCTCTCTCTCTCTCTCTCTCTCTCTCTCTCTCTCTCTCTCATGTATGACTGTGTTTTGGCATCAATGCACTTCAATATCTTCAACGTTATTACATTATTGGAGAAAACTACAGAGCACTATTTCACAACAACTGTTTTCTCAGACTCCAATAATCGCAAATAAGACCTTTATATGATATGTATATGATAATGATAAATTATTTGTTATAGTGATATATTTTTACATAACTGTTACAACATAGGTGTAATAAAATTTTGTGAGAGCCTAATAATGTTGAAATTTCTGTATTTGTGCTGTAAACGTAATCAGTGATGAATGATTAAATACAAAAGTATAAAAGCTAATATCTTGACCAGTTGTTTGTTACATCACTTTCGATTTGATTTTAAAATAATTCCATTCCGCATGTTCATACATATGACAAAGCCGTCATCCAACATGTTTTTAATACCCTTGGATATATCCCCGAAGGGACATGAAGAAAACACATTTTTGTTCCCTATAACCTGCATAGGCGCCTAATTGTGACTCTTAACTTGGATTCCGTTCAGTTATCAAAGGGTTGGGTTCATAGCATGGGGAAACAGGTTAACCTAATATCACATGCAGGTCTTATCTAATGCATTTAGCTGCACTAAACGTTGCCCTTCAAGTGCGGTGCCAAGGAGAGGGGCCAGGTGATATCCTGACAAGGAAGGGCTTTCGTATCAGGCAATGTTCTGGTTGTGTGCTGAAAATTAGGGCTTATTCGCGGGCTTTAGAAACGTAAACAAATCCGGCCCCAACTACTTACAAAACCAAAAATGCTACTTTTGCGCTATGACGGTTAAAATGTCCTGATCTGAGAAAGAAAATAAAAAATTGACCAAAATTAAATCAGCAGTTCCCTCCTCCCACCCCAAACCAAATGGTTTTTCGATCGACCCTTTATATTTTTCACTCATATGCTTAGGAAAGCAAGTTGCTGCTAATATCAACAAATTGTATCATAGATGTAGAACATAGAATATTATATATCAAACATAAAATTATACCATATTGGGTCGCTTTACTAACCATAGATTAATCATTCTACTCCGGAACAAGAACCATTTGAAGACAAACAAGTCGAGTCTACCAATACATATTGTACATAAGCTAGTCTAATCCACCTGTGGTAACCAGAACGGCAAATGACATGCCATCCATGACAAACAATTGCATAGCAAGCTCCGGGTAGTAAGGAACCTATTGACAGTCCTCTAATCGTATTAACCATTGGTACTCATTGTAATTAAACGCGAGTTTCCAGGATGATGTCAAGCATTTCAACAAAATTAGGCGTATGTTCTGGAGTGTTACGGTTACTTAAGTGGGATCATGAGCTCGAATCCTAATGGTCGTATCCGTTGATTGACAAATGCTAAATCAATTCTCGACAGACGCTAACGAGGAGCTGCGGGCAGCCTGTGGAGAGCTGCAGTTTTTCACAGTGATTCTATCTCTTTGTAAGAGCGCATAACTTACCGTAACTCCACCTGGTAAACATGTAAAAGATTGATAAATGTTACCAGTGTGATCTCCATGGGCAGGCTAGCAGCAGCGGCAAAGGCTGTCGGAAAAAAGCCGAGGTGGAATTTACATCCTTAGTACCTAGGTATCCAAACTATAAACTGCAAGAAATGCAATTTAAACGGAGGAAAATAAACGGATATTAAAGTATATTTAGAAGACTCGAGTAAATTTGGAAGTCTTTTACGTTATCCATGTGCACTCAGTATATGACGTAAACGTCTTATTTGCCTTTTTTACATGCTGTTAGTCAAAATATACAAGATTTAACTACGTATATATTTATTCTCCTAAATACGAACAATATTCCTTGCAGAATACAAACCATGTTGTGATAAATTTGATGACTCATGCCTTATTTCAAGTGTGCTATGCTGCTAAATTTCATAGGTATAGCTGTCCTTTTTAAAATTGTGTTGCATGTGGGACCTGATGATATAAATGTTCCAGATGCGTGGTATCACATTAATTTGATCAATGCACATACACTTCACATCACATCTGACTGGTTAACAATGTGTTCACAGTCATTGGAAGCAGTTTCGTGTCGGGTCTCATAAGCGGCCGTCCTTTTTATGCTAGAGAAAAAAATAAATGGACATGATGGTACTGTATTCCGACACCAAATCACTGAGATTTAGCAACAAGTTATCGTAATTGGCAATGAGCGGCTCTAATTTGCCTGCTGTATTACCACAATAGCGCCATAAGATCCATATACATTGGCTACCACATTGTCGAATACTCCAGTGGTCCGAGCACCCCACTCAGAATAACGCATCAGTAAAATCTGAAAAAAAAAGACTGCTACCCGTATATATTTGTAGATTTATTTGTATTTTACAATAAGCAGCAAGAAACATCAAATATTATGGGCACCAATGCCCCCGAAGCGGTATCCAATCATATCACATATTATGTGCACCAATGCTCCAAAGCCATATCCAATCATATACCATATTATGTGCACCAATGGTCCTAAGCCAGATTCGTTCATATCACATACTATGTGCATATTGCTCCAAAGCCATATCCAATCATATCACATATGCGCACAAGGCTCCAAAGCCATATCCAATCATGGCAATAAGGCCCATCCATAGTTTTTAGCAATACTTGCTAGGATGTAAGTCGTAATTACACGTTGCTATAGTTTGGAAGTTTCTCTAATGTCAATCACTAGAGGTCTTCCAGCCATAAAGGTTTCAACCTTGAAATTTATTTTACTTTTGTGTAATTCAATTGATGTATTGAAAAAGAAACCTCGACGTCCATTTGACGGCATTCGTTCAAGTTTGCAGCACTGCACAGTTCTGTAGAGTAAATGATAATATCCGGCGAAGAATTCGGCTGTGCCCATATCCCAGATCGGTTACCTGACGACGCTCAAATGCCAACTGTCACCAGAATAGTCACAAACCTTCACTGTTATATTTGCCATGTTTGTGCTATACATGCATAGAGAACAAGATTATACGAATCATATTCTTGTGGCCATGATATATTACCTGCAACTTGGGTACACCAACACAAATAATAATGCAAAGGAGATAAAATAAGAAGTGGATCGCAAACAAAGAGGACACCATGGACTCGTTTTTCACATTAATGGAAGTGTTTTAATCAAGTCTATAAAACAAACTTAAATATCCCAAAAGATATAATAATTAACTTAAATGTTCTCTGAAAAAAGCATACCAGCTATTAATTTGTAAATGTCCCTGCGTTTTTATGTACCTGATGAAAAATGAGGCTTTCAGTTAATTATTTTAGCATTCTCCAGGGCAAATCGACAAATAACGATAGGGACTTTCAAATTTCGTCTCTTTTCATCAAAAGCTTGACAAAAAGTGTGAGAGGATGCCAATCTCGTCAATTATCCTTGACAGCAATGCGACAACAGGAGCTCTGAGTACTGTTGAGCTAAAAAAAACAGTATAATGCACAAGTGGTTGGGGGGAGGGTGGATTGTTTACACAATCTCAGAATTTGATCGCCTAATTATGATGGTCAACCCTTTTGGCTATATAACTTTTATTGCATAATATTTGACTATAAATAAGTCACAGTCACTTTCTTTAGTTCTTTAATTCACGGCAGGTCAAAGGTTGTGGCTGTCCCGTTGAACATACTTTTTTAACTCAGCTGACTTGTAACTCAGCTAAACTTATAGGATGGTTAAACGTTCGTCGTCCATCCCTTTAAATTACACTTTTGACTTCTGGGAAAACATGAACCAGATTAACTTCAAGCTTGGCGACACTGTAACTCTATTGCATTAGAAAGTTTGTTAAATTGGTCAGGCTCCTGCGAATTTTGTACTTTTTATAACTGTTTGCAGCCAAAGCTTTAAACATCAAAATAATAATAATAATAATAATAATAATAATAATAATAATAATTATAATAATAATAATAATAATAATAATAATAATAATAATAATAATAATAATAATAATAATAATAATAACAAAAACAAAAACAAAACAAAAAAAAACCAAAACCAAAAAAACAAAAACAAAAAAGACAAAAAAACAAAAAACAAACAAACAAAAACAGAAACACCCCCCTCCCCAGAATAATACAAACACCCCCCCCCCCAAAAAAAAAAAATCCACCGGTTTCATTCACCCGCAACTTCGTGAGAATATAGCCAGACTACAGGTCTACCACATTTGTTCATTATATGAAGTAATCATAAATTTCCGGATTTTGTTAATAATTTTAGAGGGCAAATCCTAAAATTCTACGTAATTAACAATTTCTACATTCCAGTCAGCCAAATTGACTTCAAACTTGGTGGCAATGCACCTCAGGTGGTTTTTCAGAATTTTATTCAATTGGCCGCGCTTCGTCGATTTATGCTTTTTTATGATTTTTGTTTTTACAGTTCTGTTGATTACAATATAACTCTGCTACAAAATCACATTTTTGACTTTTTGGCTTACTATAACCACATGGCAGCTTTACGAAACGACATGCACGTCCACACGGATTCAAAAGTTTGATACTGTATAAAATGAGATCACTAGAAGAAGTACCCGGATCACAGTAATACATATAAAACGGCTCGTAGCTGTAAACATGTGGTCTTTCTGAGGTGTTGATTGATTGATTGATTTTTTTCATTTTTACATTGGTCTTAATTTATAATATAAATAAAAGCAATTACAAGCTGAATCAAGGATAACACTAAGTACGCCTAATTAGCACAATTTCAAATTTAACAACTTGCATTTTCATTTCAGTGGATGCACTTACGTCACAAACCAATTGTTGTTGCTATTGACACCTCTATCTGCAATACATTTAAAAATGTTCAACATTGAAAGTTTTGAGGTATGCCTAACTGGCATGAAATAATATTTTGCATCTGTACCTTTCAATTGATGCACCTATAGCATAAACCTAAAACAATTGAAGTTTGATTGACACCTTTCTCTCTAATAATTTTGAATTTTTATAATTTCCACAAACTATATATATATATATATATATATGTGTGTGTGTGTGTGTGTGTGTGTGTGTGTGTGTGTGCAGTATAGTTCATCTAAGTGAAGATATAAACTGGCAGATATGAGCATGTGTCAAGCGAAGGTCGGAGACAAACAAACGAAACCTAACAAAACAACCCCCCCCCAAAAAAAACCATGTACCTCTCATCCCGCGATAGAGTAAAATGGTACTTCTTATTCAGACAGGTTCCTAAAGGCTGAGACATACATTAATTTTTTGGGCAAATGCACGTGTTGATTCTTCAAATTATTCACGTTTAAATCCTACAATCCCCGACACTAGGCTGAGTAATTTACAAATTGATGAAAGTCTTGTGTCAGTCATTCTCGATTCAAGCAAACCAAGTGGTCCAGATGGTTTAAGCGCAAAAATGCTTTAAGAAGCTGCTCCAATTATTACTACCTCTCAATGTAGGAGCTACTGTGGTGGTTTCAAAATTATCTTACAAATCGGAAGCAAAGGGTGGTTATAAATGTGGAATCGTCAAGCTGTGGCTGCACTGAGACTGGTGTGCCTTAAGGCTCAGTCCTAGTTCTGCTCTTTTTCTCATCTATATAAATGATATAGTCAGTGTTATGCACACTAATATTCGTTCATTTGCTGATGACACTGTACTCTACGTCTCACTTGAGGATCTTGCATCAGCTTCTAATGAATTCAACAACGATTCGCAATCTGCTTCTAGATGGTCTCGTGGCTGGCTTCTTACATCCAATCCCAGCAAAACAAAGGAAATTACAATAACCACAAAACGCCATTGTGACCAATTCTGCTCTTAAGTGTGAGGGAAAAACTATGCAAAATGTCAAAGAACATATACATTTCGGCCTCTTTCAAGAAGCAAACTTGCCTTGGTATTCACATATCAATTCTATTTGCACGCAAGCTATGAAAATGGTTGGAATTTTGAGTACGTCTGAAGCATGAACTGAAAAGACGTTCTCTCGATACTTTGTATTTTTCGTTCATATGTCCAGTCTAGGAGAAAGGAAACGTAGTATTCATTATTTGTTCTCGAGCCAATGAAACCAACTGGAAAATGTGCAACTGACAGCAGCCCGTACAGCAAACTTGGACAAGGCATTTTACTAGTCATAGTCAAATTTACAATGAGACAGGATGTGGAACACTGGCTGTTCGAAGGGACAAACTGAAATTAGATTATCTTGTTAATAAGATTACTCCAATGTACTTGTATAATTTGCTTCAGGAAAAAGTACCCAGTAGAACAACGTCCTCAAGCATTCTAAATTCACTCCATTTCAAGCCCGTACAGATGTGTTCAGTAACTCTTTTTTTTTCGTCTATCATAAGCTGTGGAACAATTTACCGATTAAAGTCAAAAGAAGGGAGTCTGTACAAGAATCAAAATTTAAGCTCAATAAGGACAGACCAAAAGGCAATGATTTGTGTCATGTTGGAAAAAGGAATGTAAATGTTCATATGGTCGGTCATAAGTTTTATCTTCATAAGAGGTCTTCTTTTAAACTGAAACGCCTTAGACTTTTTACAAGAGACCTCTTTTTTTTCAGTGCTCATGAACTTTTTTCCATCCCTTTACATCCCATGTACACTTACTTGTCAATATTGTCTATTGTTTACTTCCATTTGCTCGGTGATATTAGCCTGAGATGCTACTGTTGTATTGTTTTTTAAAACCGAGAATAAAGAAATATTGTATGTATGTATGTATGTATGTATGTATGTATGTATGTATGTATGTATGTATGTATGTATGTATGTATGTATGTATGTATGGAAAGAAAATATAATGCTTGTGCAGTAACGCATGGGATCCAGTTTCCTCAAGAATCAAAATTTAAACTCAATAAGCACAGACCAAAGGGCAATGATTTATATCATATTGGAAAAAGAAAAGAAAATATAATGCTTGTGCAGTAACGCATGGGATCCAGTTCCCTCAATGCAGATTTGTTTACAACAGGTGTAGTTTCCACATCACAAAGCTACTATGGCACTAGAAACGAAAATATTTTTCATATATTTTTTGGAGCCCTACTGTATACTGCACAACTAAATGTTTTTACATAATACAATAATACCTCATCCCTGTTTCAGTTAAAACCTTGTTACACGCACCAGAAAGCTACAGCATGTGTGCTAAAAATCAAAATTTACCATGCTGCTATTAGGTACATAGAATAGCAAGTGTCATATTTACTGTTCCACGGTAGAAACCACGAAGCCCATGTGACCTTACTACCTGTGTGCAAAAATGTGATGTCAAAATTTAGTATCTCTGTTTTGTTCATGTTTTGTCCTGTAACACGTCCAGTATTTTCGCATTTTTCTTTTTTTTTTCTCACGTGAGTGGTTTCTTTAAGCATGGCCAGCTCCCCAATCGTTTTTTCGTTCAAAATATAAAATAAGTTTAAACCAAACTTGAAGCAATAAAAAAACCCCAAGTACTTCGCATTTTGAAAATTTTAAATCATCAAAAGTCCAAAGTTTATTTATGAAGTAAAATCAGCTTTGGCGATTGGTATAAAGTGCCCTCTGTATGGAGGTGCTCACTTGAGACAGGGTCGGCCTTTTCAGGTGTGGATGAGCATGTACATGTAGAAAGCATCATTACTGGTACATCCATATACAGTTTCTACATAATATTATTCCCAAGGGGAAATAACTGCATGTAAAACAGAATTTCTATGCAGATACTTCTGTGTTAAAATATAACTGTACTTGTTCCCATATCACATTGAAAAGAAAACACACACACACACACACACACACACACACACACACACACACACACACACACACACACACACACACACACACACACACACACACTGGAACTGATCAGATACAAGAGTATCGGTTAAGAACAGGTCTCACCACACAGGCTACAAAAAGAGAAACCAGGAAGCCAAGTTGCAAAATCGGCAACAGACATGATGGTGCGCAAATTTGTATTGTACATTTTTGTTTCAAAATGATTTAAAACATGAAAACAGGATGACGACCCAGGACATATGGTCTGTATATATATATATATATATATATATATATATATATATATATATATACATATATATATACATATATATATATATATTTATTTATATACATATATATATATATATATCAGCATAATTAATACAATTGTACTCCAGCTGTGATCTAACTTAGCACTACATGCAAGGATTTGGGGAAATTGTTCGCTTCGTTACAATGTCTGGTTGAACTTGGCCACTTTCGTGTCTCTCTAGTTACACAACAGGGGGTGTCACTTCGACAACTTCAAAGAAACTGACTGGTTTACCTTAATACGTGACTCTTGTCACCCTTATCTAAGTCACTGTAACCAAGTGTACTTTTAAAATGCTTGGTGGAAAGAGCTGTCACTCAGGCACCAGCAAGCGTAGATGTTGAGTGGTAGTGTCAGTTACATAGATAGAAAAATAGAATAGCTTCAGTTTGTGTAAACAGTTTTACACAATGTGGTACAAGAACACATTAATAAGTTTAAAAAACAAAAGACCATACATTAAGACTCTAAGGAGTCGCTGATATGTAGGCCACCCTAAAGATATACTATGCTTTATTACTATTTGTATTTTTGTCTTTTTGTCCACAACCACTGCTTAGTAGTCATATGTTTCAACTCCTACGCTGTAAGACTTCTAACATAATACTATGGGCTGAATGATAGCAGATATTACAAAACTTAAGTTGATACACCAAGTGACAGTAATTCCTATAATATGACTAATTATCGTCTGTTGCAGACGTGACAATTAATAATGTTACAGTCAATTTCATAATGGTTAATAATATAATTAACTATATAATTCTTAGCATATTGTGAGAAGCCTTTTAAGGAGTGTGTATCAATTTTTGTTATAACTATCTCCCGTAAGTTATTTTCATTAATTAAATCTGGTATTTTATGTCTTAAAGATAAGCAATTAATTTTGGTATTTGTAAATAGTATTGGGGTCATTAGAATTGAAATGGGAATATTATGCACTGTTGCATCATATCTACGTGGTATTGTTACAGTTCTTCTGGGTGTATCAGTGGGTTGAATTCGGTGAAAGTGGAACATATTAAAATAGTAAGGCAACATATTTTTTTGTACTTGTAGTATATTTTGATACAGGATAGCTTCAATATATCATTGAACTTAAGAAGGTCAAGTTTTTTTAAAGATTGGAGATGTGTGTGCATTGTACATGCTACTACTGATAAGTCTTATTGTTTTTTCAGCTTTACATGTTTTTTGTTTTAACTTTTTTACATAGCGTATCTGTTTGTTTGATTTTGATCAAGATATCTTCATTCATATATTTGTGTTTTTATGTTTGCATTTATTCAACTATTTTCTTTTTCAGAGGAAAGAGTCTATTAATCATCTTATCTAATTTGATTGCACTTCCTGGTCATATACTAATTGTGGATTAGCATGAATATTGTCCAAAGCAGTTTCCCAGTCTGTATTTCTTAACTCTTTACCAACGTCTCCAGTAGCTTGGCCCAAAAAGCCCTGAATTATACTTGCTTATTGCTACTATAGTTAGTATTTAAATTGAAATTGATAGCAGAAATTGTGGCCATGTGGTCAGAAAATTGTCTTTTCCAATTTTGTTTACGATAACAACATTCCTCAGCACACCTTGCATACATTGCTCACAAACTGCAATGAGGATAGCTCGTGATCGAGTCCAGAGATTGGAACTGAAGAGTAAATGCAATTCAGGTTACTCCATATCATTACTTCTTGATGAAGGGGAAGTTTTTATGCTCACATTAGCTGCAGAGAAGCACAACTCACTTGCATATATATATATATATATATATATATATATATATATATATATATATATATATATATATATATATATATATATATATATATATATATATATATATATATATATTTATATATATATATATATATATGTGTGTGTGTGTGTGTGTGTGTGTGTGTGTGTGTGTGTGTGGTGTGTTGATAACCATGGTCATCTAAGTATACATATATTGATTATTAACACGTCTTCTGTTGCCCTGTCTTCAGATTTTCGGCTTGTTTGTCAGTGACCATAATGTTTTCTTTGTCTGTCTTTCTGCCAAAAGGTTTTCGATATTGAAATATGTGTGCATGACTATCCGAATTCAAGTTATTTGAAGTGTATTTGATTGGCCACTATCTTACACTGGCAGCTAGTAAGTAGAATGTCATTTAAAATCTGATATCTTTATAATGGTACCATTTTCACCATTTTCAAACTTTTATCTTTTTGTAATTCACTTATAATAATTTTCAATCATACAGCTTTTGATCACCATTTATCAGACGAGTCCACGGGACAATTCCACAAATTGGGAGGTGGAATGGCAACTTCGTTTAAATATTTAAGAGGATATTTACGATAGGATTTTTGTGTATTACCCTTCTCGAATAAATCAAAAACTTTTGTCCATTGTTCAGTCCCAGCCTTCCTCCTTTAATTGTACCACACTCCAATTCTGTGACGATGATATCTATAAAGTTGTCAAAATAGAAACGGTCATTGCGGGCTGCATAATTTGAGTGGTCAAACCAGCTCTCACACTCCCAGGCCATTTGCAATGGCGGATATCACAGGCTCCTACCCAGAGATGCAGTGGTCTCTCGGGATGAAAGGCTTGCTCAGACAGTCCCGGGCGCAATGCTTTTTCCTTTGGAGCCTCAAGACCTGTAGCATTGTGATGGGGCCACGAAACTATTTGGGCTTAGAGATCAATTCAACATGAACAGTAAGAGATTCTGAATTTTTTGAACAGTTGTTTGGAGGTTTTTCTCATTTCCTGCGAGAACACGCATTTCAAAGCAGCGAGTACTATGGCTGGTAAGTTGCCTAGAAGACAGGTTCTGAATTTGCATCATGCATACAACATGGTTACATATCAGCATGGAAGGTAGATACATAAGTGACCAGCTTCTATATGTGATGGTGGTGGTGGGGTCGGGGTGTGAGCGAGAATATTGAACAAAAATATTCAGTGAATTAAGCATTAATTGTACTTTCTCAACTTTTATTTGCATCACCCAGGAGTTGCCCATGACTACCGATATATTAAACTCAGAATGGCACCTCTATCTAAAATAGCTTTATACATGTAAGGAACAATTTTTATTACAAGTTCAATTGCCTCTTTTTGAAAAATTTGGAAACTATTAAAATATTCTCAATAAGAGCAAGGATTTCAATAATAGAGCTGTGGCCGTGCAACAGCTCAATTTTGTAGCAACAGCCGTCCCCACGAAAATCTGCTGACAAAACGTAGGCCGCGGAAAGAAAGAAATAATGAATATTGTGGAAAATAGAATGTGTGTTTTGGCACTCGGACCTAATAAGCACACCCCATGCTTACTTCATGCAGATAGTGTGGTTCTGATTGCTTAGCATGAACAGCAGATGGTTAACATGCTTGAAATTGAAAAAAAAAAAAAAAAAAAAAAAAAAAAAAAAAAAAAACACCCCCCCCCAAAAAAAAAACTTTTGGAACTAAATGGGGAATTACTTTCGTTGCAAAAATTAAAACAAAAAAAAACAAAAAACAAAAAACAAAAAGAAAGAAAAGAAAAGAAAAGAAATCACGGTAATTGGAGGGTGGACCGACCTCAATGAGAAATGGAGGCCTGGAAGATTAGATATTATTGAGTGTCATGATTACAAGTACATGGGTATTTTATTCTCCAAGTCTTTGTCAGATTCTCTGTGTTAAAATTTACCTTGGAAAAAGCTGTCTCGCTTCCGTGGCTACCAGAGAATAAGAATTGCGTCAATTTTGGAACTGAAAGTCTGTCTTTTACATGGATTGGGATGAAGGCCAAGCCTATACTAATCACTCCCCATTGCAGAGATGTTGGCGTTTACTTGGTGGTGCAGTAAGCCAAAGGACTTATGTTGCACAATCTTTCCACTTGCTTCCCCTGCCGTGAATCGAACCCGGGCCACAGAGGTGAAAGGCGAGCGTGTTGCAACTCCGCCAACCGTGCATCCTTTCGAAACTGGTATTTTGAAAACTTTTCTCGTACCTGCACTCACTCATGGAAGCGCAGCATAGCGAACAACACAATGGAGATCCATGAAGTGTATGCAATATTCTATAGCCAGAGCCGTACTACAGATAAAATCTTGCTCAGCTACTGTAGCTACATTAGGTAAACTTGCATGGCTACTAATCAAATTGATTACGGACAGCACAACAGTGAAATACTTTCAGAGACAAAGACATGGTATGTGGCAGACACATGTATGTACACACATTTTTATGATTTGATTGAAGATTATAATTATTATTGAAGAATATGTGGTCATATGTGAGAGAGCTGAGATATATACGATGGTTGGTTGACAAGTTCTAAGCTCTAGTGGGATATTTCAATCGGATTAAAACAAACTTTGGCCACCAACAAGTACAATCATTTAATGAATCATAGACATAAGAACTGCAACTGTAGAGTGATTAGTGTCCTTGAACCAAAACAATCTTGTGAACCTACCCATTGAAATCCCTAGAAATGGACAAAACTGGCTATAGAGCAGTCGTAAAGTACCTGCAGCTGAAAGGGCTAACTCTAACACAGATACATGCTGACAAAGTCCCCACTTTAGGGGATAATGTCCCTTGCTTTTCTACTGTAAAGAAGTGGCTTGCAGAATTCAAGTGTGGCAGAGAGAGCCCTGACAATGAGGCGCGTCCAGAAAAGCCTTCAATAGCAAACATTCCCGAAAACATTACCCGGGTGAATGACATGGTGATGGCTGATCAACGATTGACCACTCGACATATTAACAGTATTGTAGGCATCTTTCGTGAAAGGGTTGAACACATTATCACCAAGTAGTTGGAAATGACAATAGCTTCTGCAAAAAAGCTCTTGCCAACGTCCATGATTGTAGTTTCGAAGTAATTGCCCCCCCCCCCCTTATTCACCCCATTTAGCCCCTCAGACTTTCTCCTGGTTCCCCATATGAAAAAGGAACTAGACAATTGCCATTTTCCCAGTAATGATGATGTCATTTTGGCTGTGGATGACTTTGTTTAGGGTGGCTGAAGAAAATTTCTTCTTCGCACCCAAGCCTTACAGCATTGCTGGCAAAATTGTGTAAACCAGGACGGGTACTATGTAGAGAAATAAATGAAAACCATCGACTTTGTCTGGGCCTTTCATAGCTGGGCTTAGAACTTTTCAGCCAGCCCTCGTAATTAACGACGAAGCGTTGACCATGCAAGGATCTATAGCTAGCATAAATTAAGTTTAGAAAGACACAAGTTACATCTTTTTCACGAAATTGATCAGAATTTTTTTATTTTTATATAGAAAATGAAAAGGCACTTAAAATTAATGTAAATTGTTGTAACTTGGACACAATGTGGGTTCTACCCTGCCTGCAGTGTCCTCGATGTTAATGGGTAGTTTTCCTGAATAAAAAAAAAAAAATTATTACTATTAACGTTAGTTGTTATAATAGCAGTAGTAGTAATGCTTATTTACATGACGTTAACATTTTGTCAATCTCCACCTGTGCATGCTCACATCTCTCTGAATATATGAAACATTTCTTTCAATATTGCCCCAAGTATATTTGATAACTATTATGTTATCCAGGTGAAATAAATATTTATGCTTACACAAGTGCCTCAGGCTGTACCCAGGTAACAAATTGCACTGACATCAAATGAATTAATGTGTACAAGGAAAAAGAACATCCATTTTAAATGTGTTTCAACAAATGTCCAGGTTACCTAAGGCCTAACAAAAATATATGTGTGTTTCCAGTAACCCGACTAACCCTACAGAAAAGCCTCGACCCTAAATGAATTTTATTAAACACACACACACGCACACACACACACACACACACACACAAATATATCTATATATATATATATATATATATATATATATATATATATATATATATATATATATATATATATATGTCAACCCTGGCTGAAATATTTTATCCAGAAAGTGGCCATCATGTACGTTTTATTTCAGTGAAGTCGACTAAAACACAGCATTTTATTTCAACCTGTCTGGAGGGTTAACTTAGCCGGGGCCGGGGAAACAGCATAGCTGCATAGCCATGGTATTTCAGTAAAAGAGCATAGCTTCGGTTGTTCGGTGAGCATAAAGTAATATTTCACCAGGTTTCAGGTGTCCGTTCTCCGAGTTACCCGGGCAAACAGTCGATAAAGTACTTTTCTAAAATGACTCAGTATCTTACCTTTCATCTGCTGGCTCAGTTGTGTTCGAAGTAGTAATCATCTTTAGTTACAAATGCAAATGTGACCGGATACCTTGAGCCGGTAAATAATGCACATTGGTGAGAGTTATTTTGAACATGGCACAATGCATTGCAGGACAGTCGCACAAAAATACATTTTGATTTGGCAATGAAAATTTCGTCCCAAATACAATCCACATTTACAAGCCATTGTGTGTGGAATCCACAATTCTCAAAATGGCAGCTGCGTCTGTGGGTAAGTACTGAATGGATATTCTAAAGAGGTATTATCCAAAATATATGTGTGATAAGTGTCAATGGAGGGTCAATTTGTTAAATGAATGTAACGCAAAATATATAATGGGACTACTTCAGTGTGAGCATTATCTAAAAATGTATATGTAGAATGCCTTGAAGTTACTAGTTGGTGGCAGCAGTGGGCCCCAGAATAGGAGTATTGTGTCAGACACTGATGTCGCCCCAAAGCAATGATAAGTAACAACACTGGGTACATGAGGCATGAGCCCCCACAGAGTCAAAGTTGGAGTATAACGGAGAAGGCTGCCCAGATAGTGGATACAGGTCTGAAAGTACCGTTGGGTTTTTATGTGATTGGTAAATATAAGTATAATACGCAAAGGGTACGTCTCCTGAACACTGTGTATCATTTACCGACAACAGACCCCGCAGTTTTCCTGAGAACAATAATTAAATAAATATCTTCTTTCAAAGCAGTGGTGGCTTGTGAGATGTCAAAAATGAACATACATGTATCTTCGAGGCCTTTCAGTCCTTCATTGTGGTATCTAAACACTTTATCCTCTAACAAAACTACTGGATATCGAGTAATCTCATGATTCTGATCATTTCAGTGGTATCCGTGGAACCTGCTCGTTTTGAAGGCAATTTCTCATAAGCTTTCACTTCCTTTTCTGTGTTTGTCTATTGTATTTTGTAATAATGCCGTGTGTGTCTGTTTGCACTGGAGAGCCTCCAGATTACTTAATAAAATGTGATCGAAAGAAAACAAATATATTTGTAATCTAATAATACAATCTCTTTAACCGATGACATCAAAGGACTGCGACAGACAGGCGGAGGCTCACGGAAATTTTACGGACTGCTAAAGGTCTTGGGTTCGCTCGGAACGCCCCATACATTGTTTACGAGATATTTAAAGTGGGAAAGCAAAGTAATGGATAATGCAGTTGAGTCTTTAATGAAAGGGAAGTGTTAGTCCCAACAGCTGGTTAATTAGGTATTCATATATACATAAAGCGGGTCAGTGTACACCACTTCTTATCAACCCAGGAAAATTGGCAACACCTTGACCTGCCAGGCCTGGAACACATCTAGAGACTTCACGTGACTACTATATAATTACACTAAATTTGGAGTGCCCACTCAAAAAGAAAAAAGTGGTCCACTCTTTCTGCATCACTTCTCATGACTTTCGAGGGCCATGAAATCTGCCGCACGATTTGCTCACCGCCCGCCCCAGAATATTGCGTTGATGCATGTGTAACTTGAATTTAGAGAATAATACTAGGGATGACGTGAATAATTGAATGCAGAGAACCATCTCTGAGGTATAAATTCAGCCGAACTATAAATTATATGTCTATACACTGGGATAAAGGAGAGGACCAGTCTTCTAGCTGGCATCCGAGTTAGAATATATTTCGATACATCTAAAAATGATAGTGATAATCACCTGCCTGATGAATGAGTCAAATTATCAATTGGTGTATTTTTTACGCATCAGTAAGAATAGCCCGGGCCGTACGTTGGAGCAGGTTAACCCCGCCTCTCTGACGTCATGCTCTGAAACCACCGCATTTTCATACGTGTCTTCAACGAGAACAGGACACATCGCTGTCAAAAATCGCGTTTGACTTCATATCTACCAGTCTGCCAGTATACATACACTTTTGACTGATTCAAACATTATCAAACACATAGAGACATCTTACAGGCGCAAATATTATTCTTAGACTAAGACAACTATTACCATGACTAGATGTCTTCGTTCGAAGCCTCTCTGGTTATGTGAAGGCAGATCGGTGGGAAAGATGACCGCGGTTAGAAGCCCAACTTGCCATTTTTTATTGCTTACTTTTGTACCGTTCGATTTTTTAAGAGAAAGACTGAACTGAAGATTATCAAATTTTAACTGCAAAAGGGTACCAGCAGTTAAAAGATAAAGCTTCGCATGGAATATCGGTTTTCACAAAAATGACGAGGTCGCCTTTTTTGTCTGAACTATATAGAAATGAATGAACATATTATGAAATGTACAATTTTGCCCCCCTGTCACGAGATAAAGGAGGCATTAAAATGTCGCTGAATGGTTTTTCAGTTGGATGTATACAGATGAAAATGTTTAAAGAATTAAAGTCTTCATCATATACTTTTCAAGAAATATCATAAAATGTTATGCATACCCGTTTCTGGACTTTCTATTGCTGCGTGATCGAGACTTCGCCCATAAAAGCGAACTAACTTTCAAGAAACGAGACACCTCGAAGGCTTGATGCGCCGTGAAAGCTAGCTCGCTTTCACGTCATCTCCCAAGCCATGATCCAGACCTCGCTTTTCTCTCTTGAGCGCGAGATACTTTTCACGCGTGAAAAGTAGCTCGCTTCCTCGGCATGCGCACTTGCGAGCTTAAATTACGTGGTTCCCGCTGCCGTATTTCCGCTGTTGTCCTTAGTGCCTGCACAACATTATACGCTATTTCTCTTCATGGCCTTAGTATTTGTAAGCTTAACATTTGCTTGTCTATGATAATTAACACTATATATTTGATGAATTTTATTGATAAATTTAAAATATATATAAATATAAAATTTATGGACCCGACCATGAGCATCTAATGATCTTCCTGCCTTCACACGTACTAATTTCTCGTTAGGATACCAGTAATAAATACTATCGTGCGGCTCTGCTTCTGCGAGGTAAGTTTCACGGCATGGATCTCTCACAAGGAGCTGAGTGCTAGAGCGCGATGCAAGTTTCACGCGTGAAGAAGACTTCGCCGACAAAGAAGCTTTGAAACTGCTTGCGACGTCTTGAAAACGAGGTCGCTATGATGCACCATTTGTTTACCCAACAGTTTTCACCTGCACCAAGTTGCCGCATTTGTTAGTATCAATACATTCCCAAATGTAAATACGTGTTATGTTTATAAAGACTGTCGTAAGGATTTTTGGCTTTGACGTGCAGTTCATATTACACGTTTGATACTACCTTTAAACACTAGTAGCTTTATGCTGCTGAAAATCTGGTATGTAGACTTCAAAGAAACAGTACTAGAACGATCGAGTGCTTTGTCAACAAATGTTTATGTGTGAGAGCGTCAAATATCAGTCCCTCCATCCAGACTTCTCACATGCAAAGCACAGCCAGTAATAATATGTATGTATGTATGTATGTATGTGTGTATGTGTGTATGTATGTATGTATGTATGTTTGTACGTACGTATGTATGTATGCATGCATGTATGTATGTATGTATGTATGTATGTATGTATGTATGTATGTATGTATGTGCCCTAGTTACTCTCCATTCAGTGCACTGAAATAGAATTTCCGAACGAATTGGGCAATGATGTAGTAGAAGGAGTGCCGAAACTATTTTAACGGAAACTTCGTCAGGGATTCATGGCAGAACGTATTGCTTACATCACATCGATTGACTTTGCGTTTATCTTTTTCAACCATTCTGCCAATAATATTGATAAAACAAAGGCATTATATTGGAACTATATTCTTGTAATGATGCTCTTCTAATCTGTCTCACCACCTGTTGAATACTTCAGACCCTAAAATGTAAGCTAGGGCGAATTAAAGTTTCTTGTGCCGTCAAAGTGTAATTTTCTACCATCAGTAAGTCCAGAAAAGGGAAGTAGAAATAAAAGTAGTGACTTTAATTTTCGGACAAAAGGGTCTGACATTCTGGTGTTGACAGACCTGTATTTTTGCCATGAGGCACTAACATGCTTTAGGGCAAATCCGTATCAACATCGAAATGCCAAATCGTATGTGTGTATGTATGTATGTATGTATGTATGTATGTATATATATGTATGTATGTAACAATGCATCGTTTCTCATGTTTAATCGGTACTTGGTCACATTTTCAAATATTAAAATTTGCTAATATCATTTAATCTATATCAACATATGATTAAATGGATTCAATTATAATCATGAAATATTTCATCAAATATTTAAATCCACCATAATTATTCATATTATTTCAGATTAAAACATATCGTCTAACACATTGAATGGGTACAATTCAATATGGTGGAAGTAATCATAGGTTCACATAGATTATTTACACATGTATTTGTTTATAAATTGAAATCGATCTAATAATGGAATAAACGCGCTGAATCCCGGCGCTCTTCATGGGATCTTAGGTGGTAAACTGGGAAGAAAGCAAATTTAACCGAAACGATACAGAAAGCATATTCGCTTTGAAATTAGAAAAAAATACTGTGTAGCTACTCCAAACTCAAATGGTAATGCATACACTACTCCGTAACTCAGTTTAGAAATGAATCTATAGCTAACAACTTTTCTATTTCTTGATTGTCAATATTTTAAAAAGTAATCCAGGAATATGAGTCACTTAATTAACCGAGAAAAGGTCATCGATCTTCTTCACTTATGTGCCGGTTTTCCAAAGAAGAACCTGGTTACCGCTTCTGGTTAAAAATTGCGGGAACCGTTGTTGTCCCACTCAGATGAAGCAATAATTTTGTTCATTTTACCAATAAAATATATATACTTCAATAATCATGTACAAAAATGACAGATTAATTGATGGTCAAGTGGTGACATGGCAGGCCACACATGAGGTACGTACCAGCTCGTGTTGTACGCTGGTAAAGTAGTGCTCATTACTTGTTGGTCGAGGATATCATATTTCAGCATATGATCAAGTTCATATGATCATACGATTAAATGTATTAATCATAAGGTAAATATTTTATGACGTGATAAGATATTTGATGATGTGATAAAGGGTATTATCATTTTACATACCCCGATGCACCAGAGATGTGATTAAACGCATTTATATATACGTTTAAATGCCAAACCTGGCACGCTAATTTAATGCTATGATGAATTCTAGTTAATGATATGATTGAATCTACCTGATGATACTACTAATATTACATTGTATGACTAATATGATATGATGTGACGTAATAGCGTTATGATAAATGCTTCATCATGCATGTTGCGTTCATTTAAAACGCTGATTTGAACAAGAAATGGTGTTCCATATGTACCTTGAGAAATGTCCTCTGTGAAATACAAAATATTGGATGTTTAATATAAAAGAAATAAGCAAGCTCATGTAAACTTGGATTCTATAAAAAGCAACCACATGCTATAATTTGAATTTGGCCTAAGTAGTTTCACTGAAGGCTATCTTACAGGTGCTGTGACTGAACGACATTATATGTACCCGTAAAAGTCAAATGAGATGATATCAGCAAACATGGGGGGGGGGGGATTCATATATCATTGACAAAGGTCACCCTTATTTACGTATCCAATATTACAAGGAAACGGTAACCAATTAATTAATGACGGCATCTTGAGTATGATTTAATTTGACGGATGGATATGTCGGGAAATTCCACTGGACATACATCTGCCTACATGTAGCTGTCTGAAAACATCTATCATGGCTGTTTATTTAGTCCAGTTTAGATATCTAATGAAATCATCCAACAGACAGAGCTAGCAGTAACTGAAGCTCCTTTGGCTAGTACTTCAATACGACACTTTGTTCGCACAAATAAATACACAATTCTCACTTCCTCTTCATACGAAACATTCATATTAGCTGCGATGCTGCTTCAGACGTACCCGTATGAACCGCCAGATCCCAGAATCAAACGTGACAATACACGTTGCTCTTTCCAAACTAGCTACTTGGATAAAATCAACTCTTTGCAAAATCATAGTCACATTGTCCAATTACATACCGAACTTTCGAGAGGCAATCATTCTATTTTAGAATAAGTATTGTTTATTCCGACAAATTTTAGTAACAACCTGGGTTTTCCCTCAAGACTCCTGTATCATGGTGGTTGGTTGTAACCATTGTTTTGCAACATGGTCATTTATTTTGTAAAGAAATGCATCTCTCTTTATTCAAGCAGGCAAGTTAATTCTGTTGATACACTTGGTTGGAAGTGGTTGGGCGTTGGGTTAGGGATAATCTTATATTCTTCGTATGAAAGTGTTTCGGAATATGTAGAAAAGTATGCACTGATGACAAGCTCAGGGTCAACAAAAATGTATGTTGCAATTCATCTCCAGCTGTAAGGGAAAATTCACTTAGCTACATTAGTGCCTATCATGGTTTTTCTTGCTCGCCATTGACTTGGGAAAGGGGTTAGTTGTACTTGCGTGCAGGGCTGCTTTTAAGCTCTTCCATTGCGACAGTCTTGTTTGCAATGAAAGTTCGTGACCTATTCTGAACACTCCAAAAATATCCATTTGGACATTCCATTTTAACAGACGTGTTGCAAGCTGCCGATAATTTATTCCTGTGGCGAGACGCATGCTGGGGCCACTTAGTGCGATTCCCACTTTTAAGTGGTCTTTTATTACACCTGGCAATTTTCTGCCCACGCCAATGACTTCAAAACTAGGTTAATCAGAATTATTTTTGCATAGAAGTTAGGACATTTGCGTGAAATGTGCGTGGCCATTTTCAATTTTTCATGAACAGTGGCACTGAAAAAAATGTAAGCGGTAATAGGTCTATTACCAGTAAAACATAATTTATCTTTTCAATAAATCATGAACTGCGGAATCCAAAATTTGCCCTTGAATTGTGAAGATCTGTGAAATAAATTCTTCATCGTTAATTTTAGAAGACCATTTTTAGCTCCCTCATTCGTGAACAGGCCCACCCCCCTTCCCCCATTAAATCAGAACTCACGCGAGTCCATCAGCTCGTAATAATTAACTATACGGCCGATAGTCCCTTCCCCGTAATGACACTAGTACTGTGCAAATTGGCTCGTAGGTTGCGGGCTACCTTTCTCATTATTACAAGCCAGATGACATAAAGGAGCTGTCAAGCAATGTAATCTGCTAATACTGAGCGAAATCAACTTGCAATACACCGCTGGCACACCTGCAGAATAACACCCATCGCCATAAAAACAAGAAAAGCGAACCATTGACGTTTAACACCGTTTTGCATCCACGGTAATTTTTTAAATTTTTTTGCACTAGGTTCTCTGTATTTGCCAGGTACGAAAAAAATTTTTTTCATGTATAACCGGCCAGTGATCGACCAATATCATGGTAAAATCATGACTGAGATGATGCGTAAATTCAGCTATTGCTTAGCCAATGTTGTTTCCTGTATTTGAGTGACTGGATCGGCCAAAGGAGGGCGCTGACGGAAAAAATTGAAGTTCCACTCTGCAGATCCAGATTCTCGGTATTATCTGTGAAGCCATGCCAAGGTATACAAAGATATCTCCAGGATACAAGGAATATGACGTTACCTTCCATCTGGAAACACATATTAAGATATAGTCAGACATTTACTGTATGGTCGGTATCTTGGGAGTTGTCCCACACGTGTCAAGGGTATTGCCAATTATAGGGCACAATACGTGCGCACAGTACCGAGTGTAATAGGGCAACAAATGTTGTGAAAGCGCGGTGCACATACATTTTATCTTTCAGCCCTGGACCAGAATACTGCGTCAGTGGAAACCGTGTGATTCCCAAGTGAACGGCTAACTGTCTGAGAAATCCACAAGGCTACTTTATGCCGTTTGTCATGTGTTATTGTGTAAATGATCAGCTGAGTATTGTACTCGAAACAGTATATCCGTGTTGGCTTCCCAGCTATAGATTTGTGTACAAACTTGAGTAGATAATACAAGCATTGGATAGCATTCTGTTGACCACATGGGTTGCTCAGCCGCTTCTATCTTGTTACTTTAAGCCCAGTATACTCATTCGCAATACATTTACCAGGAGAAAATCCACGAATTTAACACCGTGGAAAGTGTACAACATGGGATGCAGACAAGGGAAAATCGTGGCCATGGACGTTAAGCAAGGGGAGCCAATGGGGCGCATAGTGGTGCCTGAGGCTCCCGCTCCCGTGGATCCGCGGCTGCCGGTAAACGCACGGGAACTGTTCAAACTGCAGAAGTCATGGAAAGCCATTAAACGCAATATGGAAGCGACGGGCATTGAGCTATTTGTTGAGTAAGTATGTTAAAAGATTGATGAATTACATATATATATATATATATATATATATATATATATATATATATATATATATATATATATATATATAAAACATGACATATTTGACTCAAAGCTCAACTTAATGAAATTATCACTTCACCAAACCTCCTATCAGAATCCGGATTTGCAGCTTATGGTGGTATTCGTGGACACGCATACCTGGATCCTGTTCCTATTAAGAATCCCATTACTTTTAAGACCCAAAAACGTAAGTTCCGTGGTAAACGTCTATCATGAAACGTGTACACGTGTTTTCTGAACAGGAATGACATTGCTCTCTATTGTTACACGGACAATAGTTCCTTTGTTGTTATCTACATATCAGTTGTCACGAACTCACTCTTTTATATCCCTTCAAATTGTGAAATGCGTTGTATAGCTTGTATCTTTGATCAAAGATCCTTTACCTGTTCGGGAGTTTGTTGATTAGAAATCGTTATAATGTCAGAAATACATTGAAACAAAACAACTTTTGAACAGTATGGCCATAGTTTTATAACAGGGAAAGGGGACAAAAGCATTTACAGGAAGCAGGAAGCAAAATCAATGAAAGAGGTAAGCAAAAGTAGGAAAAACATCTTTAATGTATCATAAACTAGGGGCATGATCAAGAATCGAAGAACTATGTAATAAACTATGAAAGTGATGCAAGAATGTTGAAGGGTAGCTTTAGTAGGATTTCATTAGTAAATGGAAATGGTGTACAGTTCACAGAGTGGCGGATGTCAAACCCCAAACTGTTTTTCTACTAAACTGTAATTTAGATAAAACCACCCCTCCTTTTTTCAGGTTGAACTTGAAGCTTCTATGTTAAATGCGAGGTGTATCCGATTCTAAGCTGTGGGCACTTAATTGCTGCCAGAAGCGCGCGAGGATATATTTGCAGCAATGATGGATCTTTCAACTTCAAAGTCAGACAGTTTTGGAGATGGCTACGTATTTTCCACTCTGAAGCAGACTATAACATGTGCACAGTGCATTTGATGCCACAATGTCTTATCATCCTTATTCTGTTTACATTTGAAAATCACTGACTGACTTCAACAGTTTTGAAAGGTAACATACATCCGATGTTAAGTCTCTCTATTCGACGGGATATGATACAAGAGCAGTCTGTTTTTTGCAGGTCAAAGGTAACTGTGGCACCCCCCACCCCGTTTTTTTTTTCTTTTTTATGTATAACCTAAAGGGAAGTCTCACAAGAGTGTATGATTTGACGAAGGCCAAACTGTCGTGCATTATTGCGTTAAGATAGATTCGATATTAGTGACGCCGTGACCTTGAAAATTAGATGCATTACCTCACCAGGGTTTACGAAGTTTCTTAAAGTCTTGAATTACCATCATGTCAAGAAAGGGAGATTCTTTAAAACAGCCACGAACACGGCGTTGAGAACAAGATAACGTTCACTTGTTTTACATGCTAGTAAATTGCTACCAAGAGGAAAAAAGTGACCGAATTTTATTGAGTTGCTTTTACGTTCTGTTCGAAATATCGCATGAAAATATATTTCCTGTGAACAGTTCTTTCCTTTTGAGAATAATTCATGATCACCCATCCTCAATCACACATGTGATGTGAAGTTTTATATATATATTTTCAAAATTCCTCTTTCTAATTATATCATTAAATGTGTTTGCGAACCTCCAAGCCGCTATGAGACTAAGACTACGGTATACTAGTCTCAGATCTTTAACTTTCTGTTAAGTCCGGGTACTGTTCATCTCATTTGCTTGTTCTTGTTACTGTGCTGTCCTGTAATATGTCACGCACACACACACACACACACACACACACACACACACACACACACACACACACACACACACACACACACACACACACACACACACACACACACATACATACATATATATATATATATATATATATATATATATATATATATATATATATATATATATATATATATATATATATATATATATATATAAAGGAATAGGTCTTACAACCGGTTTGTGGGTCATGCCCATTGTCTGCGGGTCAATTGTACTCCTGAAACCGCACTATGGGCAGTACATATCAAGTATAGATTACCACAGCTTCTGGGCATTTATAGCTTCCCATAATATCTGGGCAGATTTGTTAATTTGTACATTTCTGAAAACCCCCTTGCCTCCTAAGCATCCCCCAGACTCGCTATTGCTTTCTTATGTGGCTCGTCGGGCGCCCACATAAGAAAGCAATAGCGACTCTGGGGGATGCTCAGGAGGCAACCCCCCCCCCCCCCCAGGTAGCACATTGAATTTAAGGCAAACATGGTTTATTAGCATTTTCCATCTGCCCATAAACAGCACAACTGCCCACCATGCGGTCTGAGGATTATAATTCTGCCCACAAACCACCCGAGACATAACTATATATATATATATATATATATATATATATATATATATATATATATATATATATATATATATATATATATATATATATATATATATTTACCTTTTGTATCTTCATTTCAGCTACTTTTTTATTTTCTTATTTACTTATGTTGTTGCGAAATATAGACTTTGCTTTTTCTCCAATCGCATTGTCAATTAAATATGCAGCCATGCCGTCATAATTAGCTAAATGATTGGACACAAGGTAAAAAGTTCAGAGAGATAAGTCCTCTATATTTGTAATTATTGTTACATTCAACTATACACTCATGTATTTACGGAAGTAACGCCCATCCATTTCCTTATTCTCTCTCCTTCTCCCGTCATATTTGTTATGCCTTGTGCATTTTCCATTTATCTAGATGTTATCCACTTGTTGTATTGTCAATTCATATACAAGAGGTCTGCAAATAGGCATTGTACTTGTTGTCCAATTGTTTTTGCAAATAAAATATGTTTGAACCAAATTATATAAATTATGATATTGATGATTGTTTACACCGGTTGAAAGCAAACTTTAAATGGGTAAGATAATTGGACGCATCATGGAATAAACCCCGTTCCATCGATGCCCCTGTTGTAACGGGGTAGTTTTCCTAATAAAATTATCATTATTACCAAGACAGTGCTTATTATCGAAAAAGAACTTACTCAAAGGATTTGCACCTGGGGTATCACAGATCATGAATACTTGCATGAAGTTATCATCTATAGCTGCCAATTGAATACATTGGTATGAAAATGTTAAGCACTTTGAAATTATGAATCGCCTTCAGAGGCACCAGTAATCTCAAATACAGTGCGTTGATAAGGTCAACACACAGAGCCATCTGAAGGCCCGCTGTTTGGGTGTGCAACATCATAGTTGTGTGTCCTTGAGAACACAGACAGCAGCTGGCCTAGGGTGATGATAGGGTTAAACAAACGTTAACCATCGACATTAACGCGACTGCAATATAGAAACTAAATCTAGTATAGAAAAGAGCGTCTAAAGAGTGATTTGTATATGTTTCTTTTCTTCAAAAGTTTTCTGTTAACACAGTAATGTTAGTCGTATGGAGCATGCCTTAAAAAACTTTTGCTTTTTGACTTATTCACGGGTGGTGCGTTTGTCACACGATATGGGTATTCTTATTTTTCCTCGATCGTAACGCTTCAAAATCGCGTGCAAAGATGCACAACACTCTTTTTCCCTCATATACAAATAAGCGTGTTTCATCAACACATTATATAACAGAAGTGAGCCATTCTGCGTTGTTTTGTTTTGTTTTGTTTTGTTTTTTTTCGTCGTGTTTATAGTCTAGCGAGACTTTCTTCGAGTCCCTTTCTTAGTCAAATTTCTATAATGTATTGAATTTGCATGCAACAAAAGAATTAAACCAAAAGAGGTGTAAAGGTGATCATTGCCTTTCATATAGAACTAGCCGGGCCTTGTTACGCGACCGGGTAAGTAGAGTAAAGAATAAATATCACTCTCAAAATAGAAAAAAAAAATGGGAAAATAAGAATAGCCGGTCCAAGAAAACCCGTTGATTCATATAATTAAGGCTTGAAAAGTTAAATTTCGTGATACTATTAATGGTTATTATGTATGAATTACAGGAGATGATATTATAATTATGATATTATAATTGGTTTTATGGATGAATTTTAAGATTATACGAATACCCAGTAGACTGATGTTTGTATACCTCCTCTTTATATTGGTACTATTTAGACCAGAGAAGCGTATAATATCAGACTCAAAATTGACAAAAGTATACACAAATAATGAAACTGCGATAACGTTATATAATCTTGAAGCTAAAAGGTAATAAATTCCAGTAACTACTCGAATCTAACTTCGAAACACATGAAAGAAAGATAACGGGCGCATTGGGAAATTGCAAAAACTAAATTGGATTTTGCAAAGAGTCTAGTTCTACCGTAATTACAAACGAATTGCACATCAAGAAATATTTCGCGAAAGGTGGCTCAATTAAATCTGTGATTAAACAGGTTGTGGTTATGAAGACCTTGAAAACACTGGAAAATGGACGTGGCACATATAGATATTAATTTATAGAAATCATTTTTAGGTTAGAAACTCAATCGTTATGTCTAATGAACCTTAAACAATTTGAAACACAGAGCCATTATGGATAAATGGGTTCTTCTGGCGCCAGGTAAATATTATATATTGTGTAGGTCCTACCTGTAGCAGAAAAGTTCAAACTGAGACAAATCTGACAGCTAACATTCCGGCTAAAAGTCTTCAAGGTTTTTAGTCAAGCAGTTGCCCGAATGAAACAATACGATAATTGGATATTAATTTCCCATCAAGGCCCTTGTCCGCTGGCTAGCCGATGGCGTTATACATGGGCCGTGATGCGAGTGCAATGATGGATAAACCAGTGGTGGCAGCAATATTTCTGGAAATGAATACTTACTTTAAACGTGAAAATGGTTTCAAGCTAAACGGAGATCTAGAGAATATGACTATCACCTTTCTGAGAAAAGCCTGAGTTGTAGCACTTGCAAGAGCAACACATATTGTCCTGTCTGATTCAGGTATCTGTGCCTGCGTACGAGTATTTTTCTGTTCAGCTATACGGCCTAAAATGGTCCCACAACTAATGATGAATATGTCGTATTTGACATACTAAAATTACATTATCTATGTAACATACCATTCAGCATATATATATATATATATATATATATATATATATATGTCTGCGCAAGCATCCTTGAGTCCCGCTTCGGTAATGACATCGCACTAAAATGGCGATTTGCTTTCTTTTTTCATTTATTTATTTATTTATTTATTTATTTATTGATTTATTCATTTATTTATTCATTTATTCATTTATTTATTTTTTGTTTGTCTGTCTGTCTGTCTGTCTGTCTTTTTACTTATTTATTTACTTATCTACTTGTTATACTCCAAATTAGATCTCTTTCTCATACTGTTCCGAAATGTCCCTCGCAATGAATAGGAAATGTAAGATACTCTATTCTGCTTGGTGGCAGCACTTGGTTTCTTTATCACATGACATTTTCAACCAAAGAGTCAATCAGGTTTTGTTTCTGGTATGGGTATCTCCACCTGCAACGAGTGGTTACGAGAAGTGCGTGTGTTTGTTTTGGGTAGTGGTATGAGCAGTGCCACCGACACGCGACATGCTCCATTGTCTGTTTAAAGACACCGTATATCCTGTCATCGTCGCTTGATCCTTGCACATATTACTCGCATCGCCATAAATTTCCATGTTAGCTGTACCAGACAATCGAAGGCCTGTTATTCTGTTTAAAACACCGTGTGGTGGATATAAAATCTTAGACCAAATGCGAGATATACATCTGTCTAGTCTCAGTGAAAATAGTTATTTGGTTTTCAGTATTAAAATTAAACACCATGGCATGCGGACTGAGCAGACGGGTTCCCTGACTTAACGCTCAGAGTGTTCAAAATATAGTTGTTGATGATTGGTATATTGTCCCGACCAGTGTGCCACTTAGGATTTATACCCATCCTGTTCAACGAAAAAAAAAAAGGGCAAACTTCAGTAAGATTTTTTTTAATTTATTTATTTGAAACTACAGTGGAATCAGGTCACCAGAGTAACTGCCAAAACAAGGTCTAAATAAAAGGGTGGTAGCAATATACAATGTACTGATAGTCAAAGGGTGATCACAATTTTTTTTTTTTTTACATTGTATGTCGCTTTCGACCAGATTGAGTTCGGAAGGTTTGATGTTTTAACCTGATACCGACAGTCTGGCATAACCCAGCCAAAGCCTATCACCGTACTTTTTTTTTTAGACAAGACTGAACGTTTTGTGATAGGCGGCATTCAAGGTTTGATCAGCTTGGAGCATGCACGCAATTTTATTCTACGTGCACTTGATACATCAACGGTGTATGGTTCCTCTTGGAAAGAGAGCACAGGTCTGTTTATGGCAGCTCGGCCATAGCTGGAATATGTTTGCGCAAACTTACAACTGTCCTAGGCTATCTTTGTGCCTCAGCTGCTTATAAAAAAACAGATAACTTCCATAAGTGCCTATGGTCCTGGATAAGGAGCATAGTGTGTTTGGTGAAAACATGTATTCAGAGATAGCGGTTTCTGGGCGGAGAGAAAGTAATGTGCCCAGTACGATAACTTTCCATTTTGATACCTGTTGACACCAGCAAGTTGATCACTCCGGATGGAGAGAGGGTAACACAAGTGCGGGTTGCGGTAAAGTTGCCTAAACAAGCATACAAGAAAGTACGTTGATGGCTAAACTTTTGGGAAAGGGGGTGTAAGCATACGAAGAGTCTGTTGCTGCATGATGTAACTTCCTTTGCCAGAGTTCATATGCGTCCATGGCATGTCTTTAATCATTTCAGAATTGTACCAGCCTCTGCTCCTCCACTTTTGCACTGAATTTCCTCATACTGTTGTATCTGGAAGCTTTGTAATCTTAAATGCAAGATTGCTCGCAACAACATCCCAAAAATTAGTGTGCGGTTTTTATGCAAACCTGTTGGTGCATATGCGTTTTGTCAGCCATATGATTTAGGATGCTTCAAAGGTTAGAACCCACTAAAATCAACTCTAATGATTTTACATGTGAAAATGAGGAACTTCGCCTACCGCTGTTTGTTCAGTTTAAAACGGCTTCAAACAAAAACATATTATGTTTTCCAACTTGATTACTCGAGACCTGCCAATATGTATTAAGTTAGGGAAGGGTATTTTGATTTTTTTTCTATATTTTGACCCTCCAGGAAGTGATGCAAGGTTCACTGCAAGGTAAAAAAACAGTAAAGAATGAATAATACTGTGCATTCCGCTCTAATCCTAACTACCCCTGCAATTTACATCGCTGTTATATGTTATCTATGCTGCTTAAAATGAAGGCGATAGTGCCATTTGACGACTAAAGGATTCAGCCAAAAACATTTGGTTACCGGTGAAGTTGGCCCATAAGCAAGATGCACTGCTTTGATATTGATAATTGTAATTTTATGAGGGGGGAACTTCCCATTTAGAAGGGGAACACCAATGGGCAGGGATTGATTTCTTGATGCCTTTAAGTTGAAAATAATCTCGAAAATTACAAAGCAAATTTTTCAATGTGCTAAAACTGATCCTACGTTGAGCTTGAAGCCGTACGCGGATCTGATCTGGTATTTGCAGCTTGTTTTTGTGCGTCAGACACCATCATCATGTCCCCAAAAACTAAAGATAAAACACTAAATGAGACAAAACTTTTGAAAGCATACGGACATGTTCATTGTACACGTTTTATGTGCAGAGTACAAACTATACATTTATCATCATTATTATGGTGCAATGTATAATTTTTTTATGTGCATATTAAAACGTCAACTTGATTCATCACGTTCGTCAGAAATGCAGGGGGTTCGGGTTGGGAGGGGTGGGGGGAGCAGCAGTGTGACGGGGGTTGGAGGTTGGGTCAGGGTGGGCGAAAGCATACCCAACACGCCACTTCGAACACCGGCCCTGTTGATTCTTTACCGTCATAAAGTTTTGCCTATCTCTAGTATCAGTATCTTTTGAAAAACTGGGCTAAAAATAAACTCGGAAAAGAAAGTGAAAAGAGTCCTCTGTACCACCATTGCATACTTAACAAATCACTTCGGATTAATTTCAACGTTACAACGTTTCCTGAAGAACATTAAAAGCAATTCATTTGAAAAAAGATAGCTTGCAACGAAATTTACATATTTAATCGATATTCGCTGTTTTATTACCCCTTTGATACCCTTACGGCCTCATAGTTACATGAATATATATATATATATATATATATATATATATATATATATATATATATATATATATATATATATATATATATATATATAAACTGCGACACATAAAAGTAAAATAATTCCTGAATGTAATATTAACCAATAAAATAAAATTTAAAAAAAATTAATAAACAAGTAAAGACAGGCAGATTTTTTTCTCATTTGAAAAAGCAATCTCGTAAAAGTTGCCACACAGTTCGTCAGTGGAGGCTCTTGTGGTGGCATTAGAAATAATAATATACCTTATTTCTTTTAAGAGGATAGAGAAAATAGCCAATGGCTAATACAAATTTCTCTCCTCGGGTAAATACATATTTCATCAAATGAGATATGTTACATAATACCGTAGGAAAAAGAAAAAAAAAATTAGATAGGAAAATTGAAATAAGAATGGCCAGTAGAAAAGCAGCGATACCAAGGGCAACAGTTACTGATAATGCAAGTACTACGGTAAATTAATCCACGTAAATTCACAACACTTACTGACTGCAAATCTGTTTGAACTTCTAAGGAACTGCAAAGTAGCATCCATCAACCAACAGTTACATCTGTATGATGCTGTTTGATTGCCAAATAACCAAATATGGGCTTTTTCACAATTTGGTGATCGGTGAGAGTTTAAATCTAAGTTTTTGTTTGCAACCCACCCACCCCCCCCCCCGAAATTTTAGCCACAAGAACTTGTCGTGGAGTGACATGAAGTGAGACTGCAGCAAATGATGGATAACAATACGATTCATTAAGATATTTAGTTTTGGCGGGCCGTGTCTCAACTGACCGAACTTGACAGGAAATAGATGACTCTTCAGATTTACCTTGAAGGTATTAACGGAAGGGCAATTTCTAATGTTCAAGGAGAGGGCGTTCCAGGGACGAGTAGAAGACGGGATGAAAGAGTAGGAGATTTAAATATTAATTTCCCGCCACAACTGCATACCTGACTGCCTAGTCTCGCTTGGCGGGATATGGCGAGATACGGGTTGGTACCTGTTGGGACAAGGGGGGTATTAAAAATATATTTGAAATGAAGAATATTAACTAAAGGCAGATGGAAATTTTTCTTTATACATGGCTCGGGCATTACTAGATGAATACCAGTTTGGCATTTGTGAACTTAAATTTCTCACAGAACGCTAATTTTGTGAGTAATGAACATATGGCCCTGTCTGTGACAGTGATGTGACCCGCACGTCCCCCGTGATCGCCTGGTGTCAAACCCGTGCTTTGTGGCGGGAAATTGACATGCATACCGCACTGTTGATTTGTTTCTAGTGAATGAAAGTTTTCGGTGTTTATTATCACACAACAAAAGTAATGTCAGCCATACGTTTGAAAGTAAATGTGATGAAGCTACACCAACCATTGATCACTTTGTGGTCACAGATAACTTGTATGAGGATATATCGGAGTACTACTGTGTGAGTGATGGTGACAACTTTCTGACCATTTACCAATAATGCTTAAATTGAACATGCCCGTTAAGTACGCTTGTAATAATCCAGTGGAGAAACAACCTAAGCCCCTGTGGCATGCTGCCACTATGGAAAACATCGAAAACTATAAATTATCTCTTGACGAGAAAAAATGAAAATGAAATTCCAATGGGTGCAATCCAGTGCAAGGATTTCTTCTGTCCTAATCTCCATCTAGATATACAATTATTTCCGGATGCAATAATCAGTTCTTGCCTTGAGGCAGGATACACTAACATACCATACTCCAATGCGGAGCATGGTAAATTAATACCCGGCTGGAACGAATATGTTGAGGCATACAAAAGGGATGCGGTGTTCTGGCACTGTTTATAGAAATGCAACAATTCTCCAAGAACAGGGGTTTTGGCTGAAATTAGAAATAGAACGAGAGCAAAGTACCACTATGCGCTACGGCTAGTAAAAAAATAACAGAAAGACATGCAAAACCAATAAGTTAGCGGGTGCTTTGTCTAATAATAAACCCCGGGACTTTTGGAACACGGTGAAAAAAAATGGAAATTCGTCAAATGCTAAACCAATGGTTGTAGACGTCAAAACTACTCCAGGGGAAATTGCTAATCTTTTTGCAGATAAATACGTGTCTCTTTGCAACTCAGTTTCATTTGACCCAGAGGAAATGACAGCTCTTAGAAATAAAATTGGGAGGGCATTGGGTCACATTACTATAAAGATAACAACTGTTTACAATCTAATGCCATCACAGTAGACAAAGTAACTAAAGCTTTTAAAATTCTTAAGCTTTATAAACATGATGGTGAATTAGGTCATTACTCTGATCATGTTATTCGAGGAACAAATACTCTATATATCTACTTATCATTGTTATTCTCCTCTTTGCTTATACACGGGTATTCCCCTGATAATATGTTAAACATCTCTCTACATCCTATTCCAAAAAACAAAAGAAAGTTTACTGATGACTCGGAGAACTATCGAGTTATAGCTCTCAGTAGCATATTGCGTAAGCTACTCGACTGGGTAATTTTGAATGATAATAAACATGTATTGAACTCTTCCGAACAACAATTTGGTTTCAAAGCTAATAGTTCTACCAGTCAATGCAAATTTGTCCTTTCACAGTTATCAATTATTATAACCAAAATGGCAATGATGTACAAGTGGTTCCATTAGATGCAACAAAAGCCTTCGATCGAGTTTAGTTTGTTAAATTATTCACACTCTTTCTAAAGAAAGGCTTGTGCCCCATCACCGCCAGGTTACTACTAAACACATATCAAAATAAAAAAAGTGTATGCTGTGTGAGGAGGTAATAGGTCAAACCCCTTCACGTGTTGTAATGGAGTAAAGCAAGGTGGGGTACTCTGTCCAATATTATTTGAAGTGTATATTGATGAACTGCTGATTCGCTTGAAAAAAAAAAAAAAACAAGGCTTTGGAGTCATGTCGGTAATGTGTTCATGGAAGCCTTAGGTTATGCTGACGATTTGGTTCTCCTAGCTCCCACATTATCCTCCATGTCAAAAATGTTAGATATTTGCTCTATGCACTCCTTTGAATATAATGTCTCTTTTAATCCTAGTAAAAGTAAACATGTGACTTTTGGCAAACAAAACCCTCTGTGCCACTACTCTTTGAACATGTTGATAAATGTGAACATCTGGGTAACCTTATTGGTCTCCATTCGGGTTCTGATGGCATAAAAATGCCATTAAACGGTTTCAAACAGAGGTGAACATGCTCATGGTGCATTTTTCAAAAGCAATTCCAGATATCAGGTAAAAACTTTTTTAAAACATTCTGCATGTCGTTGTACGGATGCCAACTCTGGGATCTATCAAGTAAGGAGGTCCAGACTTTTTATACAGCTTGGCGTAAGGCCGTTAGATACATATGGAGAAATCCGCACAGGACACACAATCGTCTACTTCTTCTGATTTGTGGTGATCCTCCAGTCGAAACACAGATACATAAACGGTTTATGAAATTCATTTTAAAGGTAGTAAACAGTGACAATATAATTGTAAAAACATGCGGTAATCTGGTGGTTAATGACAGCCAATTATCTACGTCTAAATCTTTAACGTTCATAGCGTCAAAATATGGAATGGATAAGTACTCACTTTTGTCGTCATGCTGGCCACCACTCTTCAGTTCTCGGGATAATGAAGACTTCAATCAAGATGATGAACAATCTGCGGCGTTTATCCGCGAACTTTGTGAAGCGAGAGATGGCAAGCTTAAAACCAATCTCTTACGAACAGAACTGGAAGAAATTATTGACTTCGTATGCACCTCGTAACGTTTGTCACCTAAAGCGAGTCCATGTGGATAGGGTTATCTTGACCAGTGAACTATATGAATGACTTATTTTTATTCCTCTTAATTCATATATATATATATATATATATATATATAAGTTGTATACTTTTTTTGCCATTTTTTATGTATAGTACCCCTTGTGTACGAATAATATATATATATATATATATATATATATATTCATAAACAAAGAAGTGAGCGCGGAAACCAGTGAGCGCTCATTGTTGTTACGTAATGGATAATTGACCATCTTGCTGCTGCGCCCAGGACTCAATGCCCTCAAGTGTGCAGGGCAAACGCCATGAGTCACTTTGTAGTAAAACACACGTTTTTGATACGTCTAATTTCCTGGCTGGGCCAGCCAAGATATGATGATATTTTGGACCGGCTGGATGTGTTCATTGCTTTCGACACAAGTAATGATACTTTGTATTGAATATCTTGTATTATTCCACTACTCCGTGCGGAAAACTCGCAAACACGGGTGAGACATATTCAAGTATAGGACGTATAAAAGAGGCATATTTTCATTCTAACGCATTACAAGGCAAGGGATACAAGCAAGATCTGGTGCGCCCTAAACGAGACAAGGCTGTGTTACAGATATTTTTTTGTGGCTGTCCCAGCACAAGTTGTCTGACAAGGTAACTCCTAGGTGTTTATGTTCACGTGTACGTGTGATGTGTTTGTTCATAAAAAACAATTGACTACGTATTTGCTTTTTCTTCTTTTTTTGTCGAAATTATCATTTCCCCCCTTTTGTGGGATTAAAAATCTAATTTCCACCACCCCCCCATTCCTCAACAATCTGTAAATTTGCATTCAAATTTATAACTGTTCCCTGGGGGACTTTCTAAAATTTTCAGTAAGGTTGCATTATCTGCAAAGAAGTAAGCTTTATGAGTAATGTCTTCTATGAAATCATTATGAAAATAAAAAACAACAAAGGGCCTATAACAATACCCTGGGGAACAACAGATTCAGTATTTATCCAATCCGAGAAAGTACCCTCAGTGCCAACCTTTAGTTTCCTAAAACTTAAATAAGATCTGATCAAGAAGGCTACACTAATCGATAACTGTTTTAGAAATTTTAGAACCTCGTGCTGAATATTTATTGATAATACTTTCGCGTCTTTGATCGGTTTTATACTTAATTGCAAGTAGTACAGAAGTGAAGTCGTCCTGTATCCATTAGGAAAGGGAAATAGATATTTCAGCATTTTATCAAAAGCATTAATATGAATAGTTAAGTTGTGAAAGTATAGGTTTTCTTGAGATCCAACCACAAGCTTGCTTCAGAGTTTCCCATCACTTTTTAGGTTCGTTTTATTCATTGATAAGAATACCACGTATCTTTGCAAAATAAGCCGTTTGCCATCCTGACTAGATCCACCACTACATTTCTAAGCCTACGATACCATGCCCAGTCGTTTTCACTGCCAGACTTTTTGCCCGTTTATAGGCACAATCCCTTTCCTTCATATGGTGACGAGGTTTACCAGGCATGAATGGCTTATCTTTGGGTATGATTGTATCTTCTTTGTGTGGTATACACTTAGAAATTGTACATGTGCTGTGTCTGTCATTGAGAGGTACCTCGGGAAGTTGATAGATACTGAGCAGAAAAAGGAGTTTTCTTACACGGTCTTTTAGATTATTACACATCAATAGTGGGCGAAACTCATCATCTTCAATCACTCTACAAGTGAGACACAGGTATGCAGACTCACTAACTTCTTGTTTAAAATAGTAGCCTCTCGCAATGTACAATTTCAAATCACTTATTCCAAATTTTATCAACATTGGACAACTCTTAAAACTAGCAATGTTAGTAAGTTAGTTTTCAGGTGAATGTGAACTTTAACAAACAAATTAAACCCACGAATTCCATAAGCAATAACGCACTTCACAAGCCAGCATTCTGCATTCCTTTGCAGAAAAGGGCTAAGACGATATTCTTATGAAAAACATGACTTTCAGATACAAAGATATTGTTGCATTCTAATTACGTGCACCAAAACTCATGCCTCTGATAAACTCATGTTTGCCCGTTCCACTATCCTTAAGGGATGGTGAGGTCCATCAAAATGCTTTCGGCAGTGAGTAAATCAACGCTCGAATAAATCATCTTGTGTTCCAAACCGAGGCCACATTGCTTACGTAAACATTTTCAGTTCAAAGTGAAAAAGCTTGAAGAATATTTCATATATGCTATTTATCTTTAGCTGCACGGTTCTTTTTCCTGCAAGGTAAGTTTCAGGTCGGTAGATCTAAGGAAAAGTCATTGTGATGTTTACCTAACACAACATAACAGCAAAGCTCTGCGTGTCCTTGAAATTGATATATCCACCAAGACCTTCCTCACGGATGAGAGACGTACCTAAATAAAAAAAAAAAACATAAATAGCATAGCTGTTCCGCCAAAACATGTCCCAAGTTAATGTGAACGCATTGGATATTATTATGAAAGATCACTTAAATTTTTGCTTGCCGCAAATGACTTATTTTCCAACTCATTTTAGTGTTTCGATTGAAATGAAAGGTATAGAAACTTAGAGAGCTCCCTGAGTGTGCTCTTTTAAAACCCACTATCACACCTGAGAGAGGAACTTACCCTTACTGTGTCTTAACTCTTTTGTTGCCAATGTCGACAAAATGGCAATGTGCTTTAAATTGGACATAACGGTACTATGTTCATATTGTTTGTGATTCTACCTTCCTTACTAGTACCGGTACCGGCATCCCTACAGTAGCATTACTAATACCGGTACCGGCATCCCTACAGTAGCACTACTAGTACCTGTACCGGCATCCCTACAGTAGCATTACTAGTACCGGTACCGGCATCCCTACAGTAGCAGACGCCGTACGTATGGCCCTGCTCTACAGCTTTTCCTTGCCGTGGTTTGTGCGCATATGCATGCGAGATTAAAAAAAGTGTTAGACTTTGGGTCTGGCCGTCTGGTACGGATTTTGTATTGCCACATCTGCTTCTCCTCCTGAAATACACTAGCTTGCTCATATTATTTCAAACATGGTCCGTATGTCATATCAGTCTCAAGCAGCATTATATGGTAGATTCTCTTGCAATTTGCTACGACAATAGAGGATTAGGAGGCATATGTTGAAATTTTATTGAGGGACCGCGTCTGTGAAGCGAAAAAAAAAAAGAAAAGCTGTACCCGGCGGACCGCCCACACAGTAAACTGGCAAAGTGTTATTGGCAAAAGGTGAAAGCTGATCTCTCGATCCAACTAAAATCCTGAACTTCTTTTTTCTTCGTTACATATCATGAAACAGCTTGCCTCGGTGGAGAAGCGGACAAGAGATTTATAAACATGGTGTGTCTGCTTTTACTATCTACAGTCTGTGCTGTCTAGGCTTAATGAGTGTCATTTTCATTGCGCTCTCGCATTACTGTATTAGGCGCAAATGCCTTCAAAATACCATCTGTGTGGCTCCCTTTCGTACCATGACCATTGCTTGAGTTAACATATTCTACCATTGTAAAATGTGATCCATGAATATAGAGAGGCAGAGCCTTTTAATAAATGTAAATACTCCAGAATTGTATTTCATACATTTAAAATCTCAATGTAGTGCTCTGTTTAGTCTCCTTGCGATTGCATTAACTTGGGAAATAGGATAGATCTGTCTGAACCGACATCGTGGAAAAGAAGCCTAAAAAGGCCAAACTTGTTCCCTTGGTGACCACATACATACCATTCATATATAACAGAGTGTGCCTTTTTGGCACTGTCGTACATCAAAGCAAACTTAAAGAAAGCGATAGCAGGCCAGAATAAAAGCAATTTCCATTTAATATTAATCATATTATCTTGTAAGTTACATGACCATCAGGTTTAAGCTCATGACCTAAAGCTTGATAACATGCATCAGATACCACTATTTTGTAGTCGTAAAGAAGTATTAAAGTAGATGTTATACTATGGAATAGTATTTGGTGTAAAGTTGCATGGATATGCAGCTATTGGTTGTGAAGCTTCATTCATTGAAAGCCGCATATTGCAACCACAATGACACCACGCAGCAGTGTTCCTCATAAAAATATGTAAATGCCGATACACTTAAACCAAATATAGACTTCTTGAATTATCCCGACGGGACACTGATTCTTAACACAAAAAGAGCCAAATAGCCGAGGAATGTAAACTATTATTGCCATCGGCATTATGCGGCAGCTTTCTCCGGAAGTGAGGCGTAAAAGACATGATCAACGTACGATTTACAGCAAAATCTTTGTCGGTCATGCTGACACCAATTAAGGAAATGCGTTTACACACACATACACATACACAGACACACACACACACACATATATAATATATATATATATATATATATATATATATATATATATATATATATATATATATATATATATATATATATATATATTCAGAATTAGTAGAAGTCACGTAACTACTATGAGGGGTGCCTATCCCCCCCCCTATCCCATAGGGAATTATGACCTAATAAAAAAAATGATATCCCCACCTGGGTCTAAAAATAGAATTTATAAAAATGATAGGGCCCCATATGTTGGAGGTGTCGGGGCAGGTGGGGTTAAAATCAGACCCAGGTCAACGTCTATAACACAAGTCGGGACATGCACTTTTTCTGGACGAAAGATGGATCAACTCCTGTGAGCAGTTGTGCCCATAAGGTATTTCATCTGGCTAGTTTGAATGCCAAGTTATATAAACCGATTTCACCCCATCCAGTTCATGCTTTCTTCCGTGTAAATATATCTAGGCCACTTCAAACACAAAAAAGATGTATTAATATTTGAGGGATAACATGCTGATTAATGTTTTAGGGTGACTATGTCCATACATGTCTGATACAATACAATAGATATACATTTTGATATCAAAACGAGTCTTTGCAAGTATAAGAGTCTTACATAATTCCCCTTTTTATGAATGAACCTAGATGAATGACATGTCTCAACAAAAGCCACGAATGTTGACATGGTAATCCATATACACAGAAGAAAAAAATAATCTCTTACCTGTGATGTCAACAAATACGTCCAAAATCTGTTCAGATATGACTACCCAATGGGTAAAAATCATTGAGGCGTGAATGAGACTATAAATAGGCATGAATTGCCATGTATCTTTATAAATGTTTCTCTGCTGGCAAGCTAGGCTACACAAAGCTTATGAGTTTTCACAAGGTCAACACATCAATTCTTAACACAAGGTGAGGTTACCTTATAGCTTTCATTTTTTGACCACAGATACATGGTCGGGTAATTTCATATAGAAGCCTGCATATACCGTTGTCATATTGTAGTCAACAAGGAGCATCTACTTTCACCATACATAACCCAAACCTAAAATACAGTCAACCCTTGAAGCAGTCACATTGGAAACAAAGAACATATACTTTCCCCATTACGACCTAAACCTAAAATACAGTCAACCTTTAAAGTAGCTTATACTGATTCCAATTTGTAAGTGAAAACCCATAACCACAAATATGACATCAGACCAGTATATAGTTCTATAATATATTTTATTAGTAAAAATATTAATTCTCTTCTTTAATCTGAAAAAAAAAAAGATTTACTATTATCATGGTTACAATTCATGTCTCCTAGTTTTCTAGTTCTGCTCCTTCTCTTCCCCCTTTTTTTCCTGCTCCTCTTCCCCTGCATTCTTCATCCTCAGCCTCCTCCTTCTCTTCCTCCTCCTCCTCCTCCTCCTCTTCTTCTTTCTCCTCCCTCCTCCTCCTCTTCCTCCTTGAAAAGTTTGTAAGTGTTATGGACAATGGCAACCATTGTACGAGGAAATGTAGAGAAACATACCTGCAATTGAATTTATCGGAGGTATACCACCAACTTTGGAAGACAATGGTTTCATCGATACAAGAATGAGACATGTCATTGTGTTTGATGACCTGATGAGTGAAGTGGATAAAGATGCAAGAATCCCAGATTTTTTCACCAAAGGAAGCCACCATCACAATTTGAGTGTGATCGCCCTTATTCAAAGTTTCTACGAGCCTTGCACTGTGACTACACGGAGAAATGCCCATTATCTCATGTTGTTCAATATGCCAGCTGACCAATAAAAAGTGAAAACCATGAGTCATTGCATGTTTCCCCGCAAATCCAATTGCATGATAGATGAGAACAAGAAAGCCACAGCCAAGTCATATGGGTATTTATTGGTAGATCTTAAACAAGAAACTCTAGAACACCACCAATTAAAGACAAACATCTTGCCTGCCAACAGAGAAAAAGCAGACCAAGAAAGGATGGTTAAGCAGGTCAGACCACAGACCAAAACGTATAAGTGGGAGCCCAACATACCAGGTCACTCACCAATGGAAACAGTCACTATTGAAATATTTGGTCTACCTGGAATACATCCAATAGAAGAAGATACATCACTAATCACACAAGATATGACAGTCTGCAATTATTGTGGAATTATGTTTCTCAATGTGCACAAATTGCACGTCACTTGGCTAATGGAAACAAGGAACCCAGTGACAATGAGGAGCCTGAATCTAAACGAGCCAAAATAGATTGGTCAAACTGGAGTTATCAAGCAGATGAATACAGTGAATAAGAAACTGCTGATGAAAAAGACAACTCAGTTTTCAATTCTCTGGTCATGGAGTTCTTTGATGACATGCAAGATGATTATGACGCTAAGGTAGATTCTGGAGGCATGACATCAAGTAAAGCCAAGGAAAGGGCCTATGAGGACTATATTCCAAGATTTGCTAAAGCCATAAGAACCAACTGTGCTAAATGATCGGAACTCCTCTTTGACCTCAAGAAAAAAAAAATTCACAACACCATCAAGAAAACCATAGATCAACTGATGGACGATGAAGACATGGGCTGACAGGAGACTATGCATGTAGCACTAAAGAAAAGGGCCTTTTTGTTAAAACAACTTATCGAAGAGTATGAATCACAAGAATCTGACGACCATTCAGACAAAGAGAAAGACTAAATTCTGACCTGGATATGCTATAGAAAGTTTATGCTGTTGATCAGTTCATGCTGCTTCAAGGACTGCTAAATATTATAAGTAGGCACATTCTATAAGTGACCAGATGACCTATATGTTATACTCGGAACTTGTTGGCTTTGAAACGCATTACATAAAGGCATGCAAGACTGATTGGTACAACTGGGTCACCTTTTTCGACAACATGGCCAAAGGAAAAGTTCCTTACACCTCAGGTAAATACTACATCATGCCACCTATTCCAGAACCTAGCCAGACACAACATGAGGCAGTCAAACCAATAATCAATCTTGCGAAACCGTTAGAACAAGCCAAAGCCACACTGAAGGAGGAGAGACATGAACAGAGAGGTGCAAAAGCCAATAGGTCAACAAACCGAAAGATAAAGAATGCAAGGCTGGCAAAAAGACCTAGCAGGACCAAAAAGAAAGAACGCTATGGGATCCTCATTGCCCAATATTGGAAATAAAACTGTCAACGGAGAGACAAACTTTTCCTTATAGGAAAATTGTATAGCAATGAATGTTACATGTAACAAAAAAGTGAATAAAAAGTGAAATAGTATGATCTGTCAACAAAATATATAATCTTAGTTGTTTGTTAATATAGTAAGGTCATATTCACATACACACACACACACACACACACACACACACACACACACACACGACCAAATGGGATATCTAGCACTTGCAGAGAAAAAAGGTATGTAATTCAACTTTCATGATTTTAATAATCCCTTGTACATCTCTAACATTTAAATTAATGATGACATGTAGAAGTGTTGTCGGCAGCAAGGCACAGTGATTCCTATTCCAATATAGCTGGAAAGCTGGTAGTTTCTATCATTTTCATACTTTCATACCAGTCATGATTATTTTACCTGTTCTCAAACAGATAGAGGCGATTCTAATTCTCTTGAATATGACAGCTGGGAAAGTTCTGGCTCATATTGAGTACATAAGTTCTTTGCCACCTTTATCAATTTCAGCTGTGTACTCAAAGTACGAACTGGAGACATGGTCGCCACTCGCATGGTTTAGTGGTGTAAAGGATTGCCAGGTTTCTGGATCGACCTAGCATACCACTTCACTCTCTTCTTGGCTTCAGTGATGGAGGAAGCAGCTCCGTTGCACATCATTTAACCATGTTTGGAGAGCATACAGCGACCTCAAATCTTTTTATGTCTCCACATGACACAGTTGTGTTTGTGGGGGTTGCACTCAATATCTTGGGACACGGAGGTCAAACATTTCAAATCAATGTCACAGTTCAATCGTGCCATGCACACCACATTCCTTAGCTCAACCATGTTTCACCTTTGTTGGCACACAAACAAGTGACTGACAACACACATGCATTCACACTTTTATACAAATAAAAGAGACAAGCATCTCATTTGATACATTTTATATATCTAGTTTGACAATATGTGCATAAGTATATTTCAAACACCAACATATAATAGTTTACTATAACAGTCACACACTTTGTCATCATGGGTCTCTCTGTATCCGCAGACATCCGTACCATTATCATTGGATGGGTCTGAGTAGCTGGTCCATTCTCTTAAATCTGGACAGACTTCATCAAATAGTCTATTAAAGATTTCACAAAGGTCTTTGACCTCTTCCTTGAATTCCTTTAACAGTTTTTCTTCCAGCATGTTGGAGATTAGTGCTACAGACAAGTCCAGTTTAGGAATGATACCTTTGCTAAGAACAGGCATTACTTTCTTGAAAGCCCCATCTATTTGACTACATGATGTAACAGTCTTGGCCAGTGCAAAATAGCTGTCCACATTGTGTTCCCATTCTGACAGGCAACCACCACCATGTATGTGGTCATGTTGCCCACACAAGTACAAACCACAGGCCTGGCAATTATCATCTCTCAGACTGACAATGTTCTTTTTGAGATCATACAAATACAACCATTTCAGCAAGTCTTCTGTTGAGAGTAATGGTTATTTCTCTGGTCTCAATAACATATCACTGGATGTGTCAGGGACTTCATATCCTTTTTTGTTGTGTTCTTCCAGCCTTTTTATGGCAGCTGCCTCGGAAAAGACCCAACAGTCATATTTATCATTGATTTTTGCATGGTCAAGTGGATGTACATGTGCCATTGATACTGCTTCACATTAGCTTGTGGATCTTCACAGTTCTGCCTTTTGGTCTTTGACATATGTGGGGGGAGTTCTTTTTAGAGCCCCAGGGTGCATATATGTTTGATCCATGGCATGATTGATTCTCTGAATGTTCCTAATGAGGTCAGACCATCCTTGAACGGAAAAATTCAGCCCACGACCTTTCACCCACTGTCCTCGAACATCTACACTGTACATTCCCACATAATACTTGTCCTTGTAGCTTGACACTACCACCAGCACTCGTCCATTGAATTGCAGACGGATTTCTTTGTCAAACCCCTCTTTGACTATGCTTGCTACTTGTGGTACAAGTGTGACCAAGCTCTGCAAGGGTGTAGCTGAGAAGAACACCCATCTTGTAGATTTCCACTGAATTCTTCCAAAAGCAATATAGAGAGATCCATAGTGGCCAGGTCATAGCTCAACCAATGTTTTCTCACTCAACTGGATTGTAGTTGCCATATTCTGATCTGATTCTTTCTTCTCGTAGATCTGCTCTATATGACAGTGTCGGAACAACTGATGACACCCATCAAAATCAACCCTCATTTATACAATATTTTTGACGCCATGTGACCCCTTTTGTCGTATCTAATTTTAGGCAATTAAAGGGCTATCAATTTTTAGACCCAGGCTATAGTCCTCTATCTATTTTTAGAGCTAGATGGGGCTATCATTTTTTGATTACATCATTATCCCCTATGGGATGTGGGGTGAAATACGCAACCTTTGTAGTCTTTGGTGGCTAGGGGTGTACACTTTAAAAATACTGGCAATTCTGCGGCCAGCATTTAAAAGAAAATTATACCAGCAAATAGATAATTGAATTACGCCATATGTGCCCTAATTGTAGTGTAACTCATTGCAATTGATCACTTTGTTGTGATACTATGTTTTAGAAGCAACAGTAAAATGCAGTTTGTCAATGCGATACGTTAGAGTGGAGGCTTGAGCACTACCAGATGACAATTAACAGTAGGTTACAGTGGAGGCTTGAGCACTTCCAGAAGACAATAAACTGTAGTTTTTGTCATGGATAGATGATACTATGCTGCAAAAACACAATTATAGAATAGTGTAAGGTGACAAACCATGTAAGAACTATTAGTATTTGCCTTCTTTTCCATGAAACCCCAATCAGCAGGAAAGTAACTTGTTTTTCAGTTGGTGAAGTCATGAAATAATCAGTCTGTTGCGCATTGAAATATGATCTCAGACCTTAATGATCCATCATATCTATAGCCTCATCTTACAAGGTTCCTTCTAAACACAAAACTCGAAAGTACATAGAGATGGTTTAAATCCATATTGAAAAAAAAAACATCTTATCCAACATACAAGCTATGTTATATCGAAGCCATTAACATCATTAAACGCATACTACATGGACCTACATTGCATAGTAAACAAGCCATATATGTACAATAAATAATGATTGACGACAAAAGGCAAATGCCAAACATGGTACAACCATTTTCTCGAACCTGATAACAGATAGTCATGTGTTCAGATAAAGGCAATTGGATACAGTTCAGAGTATTGTCATGAAATACGCAGTTGTATAACAATAAAATGGAAATAATAATTGCACCAAGCGGTGATAATAACCACACAATTGAACTGAGAACTAACATCATAAATGGTCCATTTTGAACATAATTTCGACTTTCAGGATGTCTTTGCCTATGAATATATGGTTATTGACCACCAAATAGTGAACCATTAGTATTTTCATTTCATGATAAAACTGTTAAAGTTTGGAGGAAGAATGACACACTTATGTAGGTGCTGGCAAGTTGGACTATTGCACTTTGCTTTGAATATCTCAACCATATTTCAAAGATGGCTTCTTTGGAAAAAAACACTACTGCCAACATGTCGAATTGCCCAATATAGATCATCCCTTTCGCTGCCCCGGGTAAAATTGCCAAGGAAAACCTCTTACAGGTTATGATTTATTATTTTCTGATTTTTATCTGATGCACTGTCTCATATATTTGTATATATATATATATATATATATATATATATATATATATATATATATATATATATATATATATATATATATATATATATATATATATACCATCTCTATATGTGCCAAATTGAATCCAGTCACTGTGTATGTCTAAACCTATACTTTAATTTATCGGTATTTTCACGTTTGATGCATAAATGTGAAAAATTCAGGCTTTCAAATGAGTTTATAAACGGTTCATCAGCGAGATACCATTAAGCACGTTTCACAGCCCAAAACTCCCCAACAGCTTTTTTTGCCTCAGCTGACTTGTCTGGTAACAAATCTTATAACATGGATGGTCCTGTGTTGCCCGTCCACAAATACTTTTTCTACTTCTCCAAAACTGATAGCTGGATCCTTTTCACTTCACATTTGATAGGTATTTACCTTCGGTGGGTCGGAACTAAAGTAGTTCAGATGGCTACGTTCCCAACCTTTTTGGGCTGTTTGTGATTTTTTTGTGTTCTTTTTTAGTAAAGTGTTACAAAACTCTCTTCCTCCAAAATCACTCCGACAATTGGTTTGAAATTGCACAGACTCATTTCGGAGACCCACAAACAATATTTTGTTCAACAATCGGCACTGCGGTTGTCTTTGTATCTTTTTGCGAATTTTGGATGTTCTGCTGTTTTCGGCTCCTCCGAAATTATCGCTCAGATTATGCTGATACATGGCGGATATGTACTTTGTGAAATGGTTAAACGAAATTGTTCACCAGTTGATGTTGCTGTGGATCCCTGATTTTTAACGAACGTTTCGATTCCGGTAATATTGGTTAAAACATAAATTTCTAAAAATTACTTTGCAAGTTATTAGGGATTGCAATAGTAATTAGCACTTCACACTCATTCTCGAAAGTTGTGTGTCTGATTTACTTTACTATTGCTGGGGTGTACCTTGGGGTGGGGGTGGAGGTGATTGTGGGAGTGGGTGTCTAATTCTTTTTAATGGGCTTGGTCCAGCAATTGTTGAACCTTTGTGAATCATATCTTGTATAGCCTTACCTTTAGCATATCATTCCCCGGGAAAAGAACCCAGACACGTGGAGACTTTTGCCTTGCCTCCCATCCTGTTTATTGTACTATGTTGTTGCAGCATCATTTAACATGTTATTTATGTTTATATGTGCAAAAGATGGAACAGCAAACTGTGGTTGTTTTACACAGTTATTGATTAGCTCACTACATCTGAAAATGAGGCTGTTTGGGCCACCAAAACTTGGATCTGCTACAAATAATTTTTCAAGTTGCATAGAGTAACTTTGTTGCACTGGTTTGTGTATTTACATGCCGTGTTTGTCCCAACCTCGCATAAAAAGGCACTGTCCTGAATAATGCCTCTAATGGTCAATGACTTAAATCTCGGTTATGGTAATTTTTAGCATTGGCCCTTTGTTACCATGGAATAATGACAGGAAAGTGCCTGTAGGATTTCTTTTGGTGGTGTTAATTCTGATTTTGAGTGATATTGAACTATAAAACTAATATTTGGGCTTATAACTTGGTGAAGGTGTATCCTGTCATTTTTCATTTAAGAATAATGATTCCACAACAGCGTGGATACAGACTTAAAAATTTCAAACAGTGATGCTAATTTCAAAGCAAGGTGACCTCGATATTAGTTCGAACGTCACTGGGACACTTTAGTCTGTGCATCCCTGGTCAGGCGCGCACAGGACTGTCACATTCCTCTTGTTTTGTGATGGCGGTTACTGGTCTTTACATAATTTTTGTTCAACAGTACTCACTTGAATTTTGTGGAGGTAAGAATGTGAAATAATATCAGGCTAAGAACATACGAACAGTGGTAACAGTGCCAGATCTTCCGTGTAGTCCTGGACAAAAAGCAAAGCAATTGCCCAACGCTCAATAGCCAATCAGGCACTCTCTATGTCTAAAGGTGCCACAATCACAATTCAACCAATCCCGTGTATTGCACTAAAAAAAAAACAATCAAACTATATTCTTACATTGTTTGTTCTACTTAAATTGCAGCATACTGTTACATAATTAGCACAGTCATAGACTAGTAACACAAACAAAACCCTTCCTCTGTCCACCGTACATGTATCCAAACATTGAGAAAATGATGCAGAAAAGTGTTTTAATTGTGATTTTTTTTTAATAATTGTGTGTGTTTTCATTTTATTCTGTTAATTAGGATTTTGACTGTAGACAGCAGTCCATATTGCTCTCCCTCTATTTTTATGAAATATAACAAGTTAATATAAAAAAAGCAAAATTCGGGATTCAGAATGGAATTCATTCACTTGTCTGATAACCTCTGCGGCTGGGATCCAGCTCCAGGCATTTTCCCAATGTATAAGCAGTTTCTATTGCAAGCCGAGTAGACTACGCATACAAATATCACAATGGTAAACAGATTATACTATTTATTTAAACTGGGTATTTATGAGACAATGAATGATAAAACTTCTGAGTGAAACAAGCCAAGCTGAAATCTTTGAAATTGAAGATTCAGACTTAATGCACTCAAGAAAAAGATAATGGACAGCATTTTTTATATATATTTTATAACAAATTTGGTAATATACATATGGATATTTAAATCAAGAACTGCATCTTTATTATCGTCAGTGTTAGCATTCACCAAATAAGTATCGGCTTCTAATTGAATAAAATGTTTAACGTTTATGCAATCAATATCATCAATATATCTGGCATTAAACAACTACATGTATTTTGCTAACGAAAAAAGTTATTTTATTTATTTCTGCAAGGGTTCATATTCAAGCCAAATAAGACATAAATCATCCGATGGAGATGAGCAATTACTGTTCACGAGGATGCCTTTAATTTGTTAAAATACCAATGGCCCATATGGAATCAAGGTATAATTTAGAAGAAAGTGAATTGCGCTGTATAAATTTTCAATGGGGTATAAATGAATATCGCTTTAAATAAAGTAAGCCACATCTTACCATGTGCGACATTTCAATTGAAACTATCGCTTGCTTTTTATTCATATTTGTTAGATTGTTGATTTATTGCAAGCATATAGAGAGTCACCCTTCTCGGGACCTAGCAAAGGTCAGCTGCTGGCGGTTGCTCAGTCTTTAAGCACCATTGTAAAATTAGGTCTATCTGTCTATTTAATACATGACAATACAGTCAGTGATATATCTTCAAATAAAAAGTGTGTTATACTGTATTGTGGTTCTTACAATCATTATAGATATGCACCACATAACATATTAAGCTATGTGTCAGGGTATCAAAATTTGTCTAGGTATGCTGCACCAATGTAGAGCATCTCTCAATTTATACAGTGCCCCTCTCCCTCCGTACCAAAATGGACGCAACGTTCCATGGTGTCTTGAGTTTTTTGTGTTTCAGGCTCCTAGCTGTAGAAAGGAGGAAAACTTTCTTTTATTTAAATCCGTTATTCAGGTCATCAGTAAAGAATCATTGGGGTTCTTGAAATCAACCCTGATCACATCAATCTTAGAGACCAAGAACACTGAGTCTCGGAGGTCCTCAGTGTCCCTTGTCTTAGCATCAACAGAAATTGGAATTCTTTTCAGTCGAGCATGTAAACAATGTCAAGTTTTAGACGACGTTTTCTAAGAACAAGTTCAGGTTATATCACACTTGAGCTGCGTTGGCATATAAATCCTCTCGCGAATGGACAGTGAAAAAAAACCGCTAATTTCTAAATCGATCCTTGCAAAGGTTTTTATATTCCCAACCCCCGGTGGTACCAGGGCAATCAGCTACCGCTTTCCTGGAAGGACGTTTTGATCTCATTCAGCGGCATGACCTGGTCGTCAGGTGTCACCTGGTGATTTGCTTTTTAAGCTGGATATTTATTGCATGCTGACACAATTTTCATTTCATTAATATTCTGACCACTCACGAAAATACTAGCTTAAAATAACACAATAATTTAGACATTTTTTATGAATTAAGTTGGTATATTTCTTACTTTGTACATTACCATGGTTCAAGTAAAATGCTGAGAGCCTATTTACTTAGTGCTCATTTGTCCCTTTCCCGCGCATTTTGATTGCATATTTTAAACGATGGGATTTTCTTTGGTTGCCTAATTGTATTGACCCCAGTTAATGAGAACAAGTTGTTCTGCACAGGTATATAAAGGCTGTATTCAAGATGATTCATCATTTTGGTGTTGAAACTGCGTACTCTTTACACCGTTTGCAGCTACTCATTATAAGATACCTCCATGACATGCATGCTACGCTGAGTTGGCTTATGCCCAGTATATATTCTCTTATGTAACTTTTTACTCGAAGCTGCTGTCTGCCCATTTGCTTAAGGAGCTGTCGGATCTATTACCTGGTGTACTTTTAGTTACAGCTTTACTTAAACTTTATTATCTAGTAGCCGAGCTTACGGGTGGTAAATTCGTCCGTCGTGCGTCCACACTTAACATTTTCAACTATTACTCAAAAACTGTTGGGCAGATCCTATAAAAGCTCGGCAGGGATGTACATTAGGTGGATTTCATGATAAGGTGTGTTAAATAATATATGATTTTAAATTATTATTGCTCCCTTATTAGCTTATTTTTAGGTGTTTATTGTTAAAAGGATCGCACTGTTAGATACTTGGGTCAAACAAAATAAATCAGGATGTTTCATGCTAGAACTTGCCAGATTTATAGGATTCCATTTTTTTTCAGTCCACCCAATTTCATAATTTATGCGTATAAGTGTGCTTGTAAAGACTGCATTCGGCGACAGAGAGCGGCGGTCAACATTAGGCAGCAGCGAAAGCGTGGCTGCCACTGACCACCGCTGTCTCCCTCCGACTGCCGCGGAGCTAAAAAAGGTTCAATTGAACTTTGGCGGCAGCCAACGGCACCCAGTAGTGTGGCAGTCGACAGCCACTGTCTGCCACCGAAATAATTATAAGTCACTAGTGTATATTACAGTAATGCCCATTTGATGTGTGCATTCGGACCGTGCCATTTTGTTGTCATTTTACTTTGTGGTAGATCCTTGCACATATGTATCGGGCCTGAAGTGCTTGCTTTTCTAAAACAAGATAACTAGTTCAAGTATATGAGTCAGTGATATCCATATAACATAGGCTCTCTCTCTATCCAGTTCAGCTCAGATCAGGTTTACTACTCATATATTTAGCATATGAGAAGTAAACCTGCTCTTTAGTTTGAAATATAAGGGAGGCCGAGCTCAAATTGTGATATATTTTTGAATGAATATTTCTACATCAACTGATGACGAGCTGTTTACTCAGCCCTCCTGTTATCCTTAGTCAGAACGTTTGCATCAAAATATGGACGAGATTGTCCATTTTGTGTGGCATATAATGATATATAGTTTTATGTACAGAATATATGGCACCACGCTTAGCTGAAGATGAAATTTCCACCAGGCTACAAAAACACTGCCACAACGCCAACAAGCAGACTCTGCTTTCAATAGGCTTATTTTAACTTAATCAGATGCTCATGTAGGTCCTGATATCCAGCATATTTGAAGCTGACTGTAGTCATAATGAAATTATCTTCGCTGGGGCACATATTTGCTCAGTAAGCAAAGAACATCTCATATAGCTTCCCCGTTCCATGTGTATGTCTAATAAGGCTATTTTGCGTCATGAATAAATTTAACGTACATACCGATCTCAGAGATAGCTTGGCGTTCCGTGTCGCTGCTGTATTGTTTGATTATTACGTTTGATTCACATTTTGTCAGTCACCTTGTTGTGTAAAATTGCATTTCCGTCATATTCTAATCAAATTCCATCTGACATGCAACAGTCTGTCCGTCAATCGTGTCAGAGAAAGCGTAGAATATATATATGCGGTGCCAGACGGGCGTTCGTCTTTGTAACTAGGCCATTTTAGTTTCATTGTAGATTCTGTTAAACCTGTAGTTTAATCAAAGTATAGACACGCCGTAGGGCGCGTCTCAAAAATGTTTTTGCTATATCTGGTGTGTGCTTAAGTTTGCAATTTTTATGCAAAGGGTTTCAAGTCATGTTGTTCGCTTATTGGCTCACAAAATTTTCAAGTTTGGGGGGAAAAAGAACTGAAGCTTTCTTTATTCAAAACAGAACGATTTAAAAGGCAGGCAACGAAACAAGTATAATGTGAGATTTGCATACAATTTGTCTTTAATATGGGTACAAACTAATTTATTCAATGCATCTTTTTTTCCTTCAGCTGTTTGTCTCTGGAACGATTTGCCACCAGCTGTTAGTGATGCCGAGTTTCTAGACCAATTCAAAATTATATTAAATCAAAAGAAGCTTAAGGTTTGTCCACTATTTTACATTGGGTCTGAAAAAAGTAGCGGTTTTACATGCACGTTTATGTGTGAAGTGTAGCGTGCTCAAAGCAGATTTATTTTAAAATGGTCTCCCTGACTCACCCAGGTGTTTCTGTGGTGCTGCAAATGAGGATGACTTTCTTTACTTTATCGAATGTGGACATTTTCCAGCGGAACGAGACAGATTGCAAAATAGCGCAACTCTACTTGCTCCATTCATAGTACAAAGTTTATTATTTGGCTCTGAAAACTGTACTTTACAAGAAAGCGGACACATTTTTTTTTACGCTGTACAATCGTACGTCAAATCCACAGGTGGGCCTGGAGCTGTTACATGGTTTTTACAAGTATTCACTATAACGTTTGGTGAAGTAGTGCCTGTTCATGATAGCATACTCCATTATCTTTCAATGTCTGTGACGTCTTGTCCTGTCAACAGTTGTTGTGTGGCATTGCGGTCCTATCGGTCTGCGTTCAGTGGTGTTCATTCTGATAGTGGCGTTTCATTGTTTTATCTTGTCTCCACTTCTTTTCTCTCTTTGTATTCCGAAAGGGATTCATAAAGGGCTGCACCCTCTTTCCTAATCGCTTAATTTCCTGACTAAATATGTTTAAACCAACGATATAAAATGACTTTCAATGTCATGGCGACTGCTAATTAGAGCGGGACGTGACTTTCTGTGCACCTCCCATCAAAAGGGGGAAATAACAGGTAAATTTCAATGTACACGCGTACTAAATGTCACTTTATACTTTGGATACCATCACAATGTTAAGAACAATAAATTCGCAGTTTTGTATTCTTCTTCCCGTATTTTATTTATTTGAACTATTTATTTGTTTATTTATTTATTTGTTTATTTATTTATTTGTTTATTTATTTATTTGTTTATTTATTTATTTATTTAGTGAACCATTTATTTATTATTTATTTATTTATTTATTTATTTATTTATTTATTTATTTATTTATTTATTTATCTATTTATTTATTTATTTATTTATTTATTTATTTATTTATTTATTTATTTATTTATTTATTTATTTATTCATTCATTCATTTATTTAAGAAACATATGAAAAGAAGTCAGGCGGGGCTGGGTGATATTCTTTCTTGTCTTATTGCAGTGTGGCGTCGTTCAAAGCTACAATATGACGTGCGTCAAATTTTGTGTGGCATAGTAAGGGACATGTTCTGAAGATGATCAGGGCACTACAATGTATATGGATACCATATGTGTGTTTAGACATGGGACTAGCATGTTAATTTTTAACCAAAGTTTTTTACCCTGTCACTGTGCAGCAGTAACCATCAGTCATCAAGATACGCTATAGTGATGGAGAACCAACGGTGTCACTTGCATTTGTGGGTATATAAAGAATATTTATTTACAAACACAGCACACACACACACACACACACACACACACACACACACACACACACACACATACATACATACATACATACATACATACATATATATATATATATTTATATATTAAGCATTTTGTATTAAGCTCGGTGTGTTTTTGAAGAACATGACGATGACTTTGTAGTCAGTTTCATTCACCTTGCGAGTTGGCCGGTTGAACATATTTTGCCATGTTGGTTACAGGATCTTCCCGAACATACAGCTTGTTTAATGATACGGGCCAAGGCAATACCGCAGTTAAGATTAATGTCACGCATTGACTGTGTATTTTATATTTCATGAGCTCTGTTTACATACATCCATGTAATGTGCCTGGGGTTTTCCAACGTAAGAATAATAAAAGATACAACTAGGAAAGATGATTTGCTGCATTGCAAATCAGTGTGTGTGTCGTCAAAGCATATTGGTATGGCAATGTACAACTATTCCATAACACAGGAGTAGAAGTTGGAATGGCATCTATGTCTATTACAGTTTGAAGTTATTCAAGATTTAAAATTTCTAATGGTGCTATTTGGCATAATTTAAATTGCTACAACATTTACAACATTCATTAGGTGCACAATGGTCAAAAAAACCATAGTAAAAGTTGGAATGGCATCTCCATCTATTATAGTGTTGAATGTATTCAAGATTGAAAATTTGGAATACTGCTAATTAGCATAATTTTAATGGCTACAACTTTTGCTTAAGATTCATTATACGCGCAATGGTCAATAACCCCCTAGTAGAAGATAAAATGACATCTCTATCTATAATAGCTTTGAAGATATTCAAGTTTTAAAATTTCCAATGCTGCTAATTAGCATAATTTAAATTGCTACAGCTTTTGTTTTTATACATTAAATGCGCAGTGGTCAATAACCCGCTAGAAGTTGGAATGACATCTCTATCTATTATACTTTTGAAGATATTCAAGATTTAAAATTTCAAATGCCCCTAATTTGCATAATTTTAAACATCTTCATTCCTCTGGACAAAGCGGTCAAACTCCTTGTATGGAGGTACAATCATGACAAGTTTGCAGTTTCTATGTATAATAGTGTCCGAGAAATGTGTCGGACAAATTTGCTGGTAAAGAAGAAAGAAAGAATTTCAGGAAAAACCAGAAAAGTGTGTGTTGACACACACCCTTTAATGATGATGGTAGTGGTGAAAATAACAGTAACGGTATCTAGAGTAGTAGTAGTAGTAGTAGTTGTAGTAGTAGTAGCAGTGGTAGTGGTAATTATTACAATTGTGTCAGCATTGTCTAAAATTTAAAATTTTGGTTTATATTTGATGTGCTGAAAGCCATTGCCGGCGGCTACACGCACCGTATCGAAATGGCCGTGCGGAGCAGTTGGACAAGCACAGGAACCATTTTATTTGTTTCACCAAGAACGTGGTGAAAACGAAATGTGGCTCTTAAACAAAGCAATATATTTCAAAATTTAGGCCCTGTGCCGGCGGAATGCATTGAAAGCCAAAAAACTAAATGCTTAATCTGGCGCACCCAATAGATTGCAGAAGTAACACTGCACCATTTTACGTGGGTCTGACTTTGGCACAAGATCATCCTGTTCCTAGAGAGAAGACAAAACAGGCCAATATGGCCAACCTGAAGTTGCATTTGTTATGATATTACCCCAGAATACCATGTTGTTGGAAGGAATTCAAAAGGAATGAGTCCTTTCCCAGAATACAGCAGCTCAGTAAGGGTTTTTGTCCGAGGACTACAGACATAGATAAAGCACAGCTTATCGGCTTCCTATCTTATAAAGGTAAATTTTACATGATGCAACACGTGCCTTTTCTAGATCTATCGGTTGCACTCAACTATCAAGCATATTTATTTTCGATAAACCATTTTTTTAGAGCTATATCAGGTAATTCGATGTATATACGGTGAAAGCACTGGGTCTGCTGTGTACAGGGCAGAAGTCGTCTGCCTTTAATTGACCCTTTAAAGGTTCTGTAATGAGATTTCTTTAGTGACAAAGAACGGAATATTTGCACGCCAAGCCTCTCATGAGATTGTTTTTTCACTTGGATATACTTGTATTGATTTTGTTCTTTGTTTCCATCATTGATTTGCATACTTTCGGCATGCAAAATTTTGTTTCGTGAGATGAAACGGATTCCATTAGGTCTATGTGTTTCTATTGTTTTGTGTATTGTAAAGTACATTACTTGCCCACACAGGTGTTAGGCTTTAGTATGTTAACCGCGAACCTTTCATTTTAGCTCAGCTGATTTGTCAGTCAGCTGAGTATATCTCATGGCCATCCATCTATCGTCGTCTGTCCGTCCGTCAACATTTACATTTTCGACTTCAAAACCGTTGATCGAATTCTTTTCAAACTCAGGAGGCGTCCAACTTGTGTGCGTCTCTACCAAATTATTCCAATGATCACGCTCCAGTAGTCGGGTATTATTTTTATAATCAATTTTACTCATTTTCCAGAATAAAAAATCTGCAAAACTCTTCTCCTCCAAAACCTATCGCTAAATTGCATGTGGACACTTCTGGAGATCCCTAGACCTCAATTTGAACGAAAAGCTTCTACAGTAAAACCTGTCCTTGTGGACACCTGTCTACTGTGGACACCTGCTTAATGCGGACAGTTTTGGCCAGAACCGAATATTTCTAATTCATTTTCATATTGGTGATACCTGTCTACAGTGGACACCTGTCTGTTGTGTATTGCGGACACTTTTTGGGGTACCAAATGCAAAAACAACCTGTCTATTGCGGACACAATATATCAATGCATTTTTGCAACTTGTTATGTTCCAAGCTGTAATGCCTGAACAATGCTGTGCATCCATTGTTCAGTGGCCTGTAACACATAATAAGCTCACTCAGCCAAGCAGTTAGGCTGCAGTGCCTCAACGAACATGCCAGGTGTCTCTGAGCACTGGTGCTCCTGTTTGGAAAGATTGCTCACACTTTCTCTGTCTATCAAACAATTAAGCTCCATAGATCAATCATTAAGCCTAAAACAAAAGACCCACTGAGACTCATGTGAAGTTATTCACAGTTTGTAACAATGGCACATACTGTTATACTGTACTCAAAGGATATGATATCCCTGTGGTACATGTATGTTTGTTGTTTGTTTCTTTTCTGTTAGTAAAAGAAATTACGCAAACTTTCTTTAGCTTGATAAGCCCATACATACACAATTTTCCCCTTCAAAGATAAAAACTGTAAAATCCCAAGTTAAGATGAGTTTGAGTAAAGTGTCAGGGGCATAATGTACAAAAACTGAGAGCAAATGCTGTAGATGGGTACACATGTGCATATTTTATGACAGCCTATACAAGTTTATCTCCTTTGATACAAATGTACTCTGAGATCCCAAAAGTTCAGCCCCTGCCTATTGTGGACACCTGTCTATTGCGGACACTTTTGCCAGAACCACAGGTGTCCGCAATAGACAGGTTTTACTGTATTTTTGTACGGGATTTGTGTGTGTTTTTGCTATATTCGACTCATCCAAAATCTATGCTCAGATTGTGCTGAAACTCGGTGGACATGTACTTTTGGAAAGGGTGAAATAAACTTGTTTATTAGGTGGTGATGCTCTAGATCCGTATTTTTGTCACTAGTATTTCGATGCGGGTATTTTCAGTCAATTCATAAATTAAATATTGGTATCTAAGTTAATGGGGATTGCAATAGTAAGTCACATTTTTTACTTCTTCTCCAATATGGTTTTTCAAAGCCACCTCAAGCTTGGTAGGGGTGTACCTTGGATAATGTTCTACCAAATTACTTCAAGCGGTCATGCTCCAGTGATTTTCAGATTTTTCGGTGCAATTTTGGCAGGGCTTAGGAATCCTTTTGGAAACCATTCGGCCGATTGCTTCATAACTACGCAGGGACACTTCTAGGGACCCTTAGAGCCTAATTTGTTCCACAGCTAGTACTGCGATTCTTTTCTATTTTCAACTAATTTATCTGTCTTTGCGCTATTCTCGACTTATCCGAAAATGCACGTTGGATTCTCTTCGAACTTGGCGTGAATTCACCTGATTTCAATCTCCTCTAAGTTTGTTCAGTACTTGGTGCTGTTGGCTTTTCCTGATTTTTTAACGTTAACGAAAAATTAGGAATTATCAGTTAGATTATGTATGTATGATAGTATTGTTAGGAGTGGTGGCAAATCTGACGTATGGGCTATATCACGGTAATGGTGGATCCTAGGTCACTGTTAGTAGGGGATTATCACCAGAGACTGGGCATGCGCTATTTCCTAGCCGTTACTTCCGTTTGGTAGTTCCCTGAGTTGGTTTCTATACTGAATACATAAAGCACATTAAGAAGAAAAAAAAAAGAGAAAATATTGCAAAATTATTTTTGACTGCTTCCGATTAATATGCAAAATAAACACTTGCACGTTCACGCTACAAGGCTTAAGCACAATACACTAAGTGAGTTTAAAAAATATTTAAAATCTAAATTTTCAAGGAGGGAGACCACACAATTAACTACAAAAACTTTGGTTTAGCCCTATGCATATTTTACGTACCCGAGGATTAAATACACAAGCAATGATATAGTAACAATCTGAGAAAAGTAATTAAGAATAGACCTGAATTAATTTAATAAATTATAAAAAAGAGATTAGCATCAACAACCGATTTAGTTTAAACCTTTTTTAGTATAAGAAAACGGACGGCCCATGAGTAACATGTTAGGAATTATTGTCAAATAAAGATAGCATGATGAAATAATGGAACATGGTGAAAGTAAAGAATGAAAAGGAGTTCGATGCAATGATATAAAACGTTGCTTTTGGTACAGATGAGTTATCGCGTACTTTTCAAACAATTCTAGTCTCTAATAAGCATCGGAAGATGTCAGCTGCAACTGAACATGGACCTGATACTGTCAATCTGAATACATACAGTCAATAAATTTGAGGACTTCAAGTTAGAATGAATACTAGTATTTGAGTTCAGTAGCCTAAAACGGACAATGTTTGCTGCTGTTCACAGTTTGCATCATTTATTTTAAAACCGGGTAAACGCATTAAATATATGCTAGAATGTTAGATACTCTCAGAAAGAAACTGTGGAATTTTGAAGCTTCGCTTACGCAAGCATTTCCCCGCTATTAGGCTCTGTCAAATGATTCAATGCTGGAGTCTGAACAATTATAATCATAGTTTATTAAGCCTCCGCGAACGGAGTTATACGTACACAAAAGTTAGTATCAAAGTCTTCCCCTAGAGTCAGCGAGCAAGATTGCGTTAACAATTTTCCTTTAACTTCGGGAACCAAGGAAACATATCAAATATGCATTTATTCTTGTTACTGGTATTTTCTGGCCTAATTCTTTCGGAAAACTGTATTGTACGTGTTAGGCATGCATTATATAGTTATATTTTCCGTGCATGTCTGGAAAACGAATCTATAGATTGACACATTATTATACCACCATGAACGTTGTTAATGTTGTTGGCATGTAAAATAATATTGGAAATCCCAATTTTGTAAATTTTACCAGTCAGAGACGAATTTCGTTGAATGATGTTTACCACATTGAGAACATGTTTTCCGTGATGATTAACATACCGGTATCCTGCACTCACATATACTGTGGGCTGGGGGTGGTGTTGACCTGGCTGATATACTTCTTTACATTGACCGTGATTTATTTTTCTTCTGTAATATATCATTCATTCCCAAAAGTTCTAAGATCACTTAGAATGAGGCAATATGGTAATGTTTTGAAATCCCGAGAATATATATATTGTACATGAATAAAGGTTTTATCATCATCCATGGATCAGAGGACATCGTAAAGGAACAGGATAAACACATTTTATTATAATGGGCTTGGGTTGTGTTGATCTGATGAAATGATGACATGTATTATTGTATGGACAGATTCAGTTATTTTTACAATCACAAGTAAGAATATAAATTCTTCATTGGATAGAAGTAGTTCTTAAGTCAGAGCTATGAAAAGATAGGTGTAAGTGCTTATTAATCGGTTACAAATCCATAAAGTGAATATACTTTGTCCCAGACAATATTATGAAAACACTCTGGTGCATAACACGTACATTTTGGCATTTTACAGGGGAGTCTACGCTAGCCTACGTCAGATTGTACCATATAGTTTTATATGCGCTGACTGTAAATATGGCGCTCGAGAACAACCACGATCCCATAAGCCGTCATTCAATGTGGCGGCTGGAACCCCCCCCCCCCCCTGTTGTTAAACACTAATAGACAAGTACCCATGGAGCTGTTTTTGGTGCCTTTAAATTTTTACCTTGAGCAACGTTCAAAGGATAAATTAACTTATGGGCTTATATATTGGTAATGGTGGAAATTTGGCCCATAAGAACTACTATACACTAATAAGAAAGTACATGTGCGGCTTCTGTTAGCGTTTTTAATTCTGACCTTGAGTTACCGTGAAAGGTCAAATTTACATATTGGCATATAGCGTGGTGATAGTGGCTCTTATCATATTTTCATTTAAAACATCAAGACTCAAGATGTGTGCGGGTGAAGCCTAAAATTCCCTACATTGATGACGATCTTCAGTAAAGAGGATCTAAATATCATTCCAAAGGTCACAGGACTACTTTAGTCAGTGCGTCCAAGACTAACTGAGCGCCGAACTGTCACACTTTTCTTGCTTTTTTTTTTTGCTTGCATTTTTTTCACAACTTTGACAAACACGTAACTAAAGCAAAGCTAGGGTGACGTGTTACCTGAAGATGAGACAAGAAGATTCCCTTTTAAAAATGAGTAGAAATATTCACATGTGAAATATTAGTGTCACACTTTTGTCGCGTCATTAGTGGATCAGTATCAATAAAAGTATAATGATACCCAGAAGTGTTTGTCTGCAATTTCAAAGCCATCGGATAGGTCATGGTAAAGAAGAGTTTTAAGATTTTCCCCCAAATATACATAATTATTGGAATGTGACCTTTTGAAAGCACCTGTGGTGATTGCATAACCATTGTTTGGGGTGGTTCCGTTTCCTGACAAGTTGAGAACGCCACAACATGTTACATACACTGGATGCATAAAACTACAAGGAAACTACACATCTTGCAAAGTTTGTGCCATATCCAGGCTCCGGAGACCCAAAAGGCTTCGTTTCCAGATTTGGAGCACAATCGAATGAATTTCGGGAACAACCAGATAGGAATCATCATCATCATCATCATCATCATCATCATCATCATCATCATCATCATCATCATCATCATCATCATCATCATCATCATCATCATCATCATCATCATCATCATCATCATCATCATGAGTATTTGAACAAACCTAGCAGAAACACACCCAGAGCAGTTTGAAGTGGATCTGGATGACAGGTTTGGAGACGAAGTCGAAAATGTGAATTGCCATTGCAATCCCGGTTGACTCTTACAAAATAATTAATGGAACACCGCTATGCATACAATACCACAATACAAACATACACAGTCATTTGGATTTGAAAAAAAGTCATAAAGGATTAAGACGTGATAACATTAACATGCTCAAGTGATATGATTTAGTCCACACCATTCCCATTCATCTAAATATATTTGAAACAAAGCTGTTGGACAACGTGAGACTGGGTACGGATACAAAGTGCAATTGAGTGTGCCCATGCTATCAATGAGACAATGTACTTACACCCATTATTTTGTAATTGGATAAAATCATTAACATTTTGAAAATAAATGCAAAACCATGCTCATGTAATATAATTTGTCTGCAGTCATGCCCAACAGCCATATTAAGTTTCAATTAAGTCTGATTGATAATGTGAGACTATTTGCGGATACATGATGCGACGGACGGACAGACCGATGAATGGACAAGAAAAATCTTATATATTCCCTGCGGGGGCTAATAATGTACTAGCAATCTCAAATTTTAAACATGAGATTTTAACCCTAGGCTGAACACATATCCATAATGTCAATGAAGAAAGAAATATATGTATACAATTAAATTAGTCAACACGTTTTGAATTTTTGCTTGTTTACAATTAAAGTGTAGGAAAACATCAAAGTAGAATAACGCAGCTCACTGCGGTGAAAATACACAGTCACCATTTGTCTCAGCAAGCTAAACTACCGAGTTATGACTCGTAATTATATCTAATTATAATGGGTTTTTTGGGTTTTTTTGTTTTGTTTTGTTAAGTTTTTTTTTGTTTTTTTGTTTGTTTGTTTGTTTGTTTGTTTGTTTTTTTTTGTCTTTTCCGGGTGTGTATGCAGCTACATTAAATGTATTGCTAATTGTACATTCAATTATCACAGACAGATTCATCTCTGTAATGAAAATGGTGCACGGTAAGACAATGGATCTCTTGTTTGTTGCAATAGATAAAAAGGTGGTTGGCTGATGTAGTGGGTTTCTGTGGGTAAAACGTTTCAATGTTTTGACGCTACTCTGACAAATTGCGTTGCTACTTGACACTAGCAATCACACTTTTAACATTCAAATGAATATTTGCATTTTACAATTATATAATTCCGCCACTATCATTATGTTGCAAACATAAGCTCACAAGCCCCGCTGAATTTTTCACATTTATAATTTTACTGCAATGTGGTATTGATTAAAAATTCCTGAGGAAAGTGGATTTAGATGAAAAGACACGAAGGCAGTTATACATTATGGTAGATTTATAATAACAACAGTGCTGCTTTATTATAACTCAACAAGAAAGTGTACCCATATGTGCGGACCATCCTTTTATCAAATAGAGCAAATGTGTTGCTCTTGCAAAATATAGCGACTTGGAAATAACCAAATCAGTAATAAAAGCTAGACTCATTCGGCAGGTGGTTTAACTAAGGTACGATGTCCAGCTAGAAAGGGTACATACTGCTTCAGGGGTAAGTCAAATTGTGCTTTTCTCAATTTGTACTATACACATTTAGTAATTATGTTTGGTTTGACAGGTGTTCTTTATTCATTATGAAGCCCTGCATTTACAAGCAAAACCTCCTTTATTTAGCTAATTCATCATTTGCAACGTTCATATTTATTCATAATCATGTGGGTTGTCTTTACGGAATATCCAGCTGAGACAAGGAGCCGCTACTCAGAGAGACATGCACGGGTACGGGCTCCGAAACATGTTCTGAGTAGATACCCGCTGAAGACCCTTTACTTTATTTGGGCTAATACAGCCTATGTCAAAATTATACAAAAAGAACGTTTGCAATATGGACAAAAGTACTTCCATATGTGTATAAGTTAGACAGTGACAGGTTAGCTTATGGAGAGTAAAGAGTTCGGACTGCAGGATATGGCACTGTTGGGGACTCTGGCCAAAACCCGTTATATAATGTTACAGAAGAGGGACCAATTTTTTGTGGATGAAATGTAATTGTTTCAATCGCATCTCCGTAAGTGTAAATTGATGTCAAATATTGGCTGCTTTTGGCTAAATACCTGACTGAGGGAACTTTTTTACTTGCATTTTTACCTTAAGTCTCTCGTACCTCTATAAAGAGAGGTTGCTATAATTTTATTCATTGTGTTGTCATTCTACTGCGTCTTAGAATTGTAAATGTGCGTGTGTGTGTGTGTGTGTGTGTGCGTGTGTGTGTGTGTGTGTGCGTGTGTGTGTGTGTGTGCGTGTGTGTGTGTGTGTGTGTGTCTGATATGCCAAAGCGGACAATATAGACTGTGAGCATTGGTTAAAATTAACTGTCCTAACTCTGAAAAGTTTAATACTGGGACAAATTGGGTATATGTGTGGCGAACTGTATCTATAGTTTATGTTTTGTTGCCTTGGCGGCTTATCTTTCCCGCGCACTACGTGTTATATAGAGTCACATTGTCCGATTATTCATAGATAATTCCAATCAGCAGGATGACATCCTGTCACCAAGACAATCTTAATTTAAGGGAATGAGAATTGCTGCTGCCACAAGGTGGCTAATTTTATGATAATTATATGCATAGGACAGGCTAGTATGCAAAATCTTCTGTCAGCTTGAGAAGCAGGCGATACCTCAACCAATGGTACCTTGGCCACCAGGCCTGGCTGAGAGAGTTCAAAGAAAAGCTAATTATCACATGACCATTGTAGAATGACATCACAGCTAAAGAGCCCACCCAGGAAGTAAAAGGTGGCCCACTTTTCCTGCCCAGGTCCTATTACCTTTAAAGCAAGTAATTTATCAGTCAGGTCGTCCTCCCTTTAACCCCTTTTATGGTCACTTTCAACAAAAGCCAGTATGCTTTGAATTAAATCATTACAACGATTCCACATTCACATTCTTTTTAAACTGCCTTTTGATTTAGGTACCAGCATGTCTACACAGACCATAATGATGGGTCAGGTCAGAGTATTTTGTGGCACGCTTTGGGTGCAATGAGTCAAAAAAGCCATCCAGGAACATCGTCGATTCAAAGCTAGCTAGAAATTGAAGCAGTTGACCTATACCCTATTACAGAATTAATCCTGCTCGTCTGAGTTCTGGGGATTCAGGTTCGAAATATGTATGAAAAAGACCTTCAATAATTCAAGTACTTGATTTAAAATCGGTGGGTCCAGCATTGGTTCAGGTCCAAATGATCCAGGAAAAGCTGTTCAAACTGTTTGAGTTCTGTCACTGACAAGAGTTAATATGATCACTTAGTTTATCCAAATAAAGGTATCAGCTCAGCTGTCCTATGTGTACGCGTACAGAATATAATATGCAAGGTAACATGGGGAATATTTGATGAATTCAAAGCTTATGTCGCAATAACAATGTAGATGTTAACACATAGAAAGTAACAATATAAATCGCAACATTACCTACGATTGAATTTCATGGCGCACACACTCAACATGCAATAAGCGGAATGGATTCTCTTTGACGTCCTTTTCTACGTTAGGCTAGATTTTGCATTTGATGTGTTGAATTAAAAAAAGGATGGCTTGATTTTTGTTGAAACTAATTTACCCTACGCCAGTTTCTTCGGAGGGTAACTCACAACCATGCTCGCCTCGTCTGCAGCAATTGAAATGGTAAATATTGACACGGAAATTTGTTACTTTTTGCAAGAATATTGAGAAAATTAGAATTGGTTTTTTGTTACTTTTTGCCAGAATATGGGGAGATTCGAATTGGTTTCCAGTAAAAAAAACCGAACAGATGTAATGGTCAGGACATCTTCGTGTGGCTGTCTGCCTTGTTTCTATATCACACAGGCATACTTTGAAGTTGTAGTCATGTTAACCTTACACGCCTTCTTCCACTATGGGATGGTTCTTGGAGTCCTTCTAGATTTAGGAAGGATGAGTCGCCAATATTCTTGACACGTTTGCACCTACCATGGTAAAACGAATCTCAGCTACTATGAATGGGATGGATTTCCGGTGGTGATTTGCAACACTAACTGTTTAAATTCCTTGGACTGGACCAAAATAGTCTGCTGTAATTCAATGTGAGAAAACCACCCAGTTTTGCACTTTGAAATCTATCTGAAGGTGCAGTGCCTCTGGAAACAAATAATGAAACGTTATATTCGTCTGGGATACTTTAGCTTGAAAAGAAACTCGTTGTGTAAAACGAAAATTTGAAAATAATATTATTCCATGGTAAACTTTTCTCTCAAATATAAATAAACTTGCAGAACTATGTAATCTCAACACAAACAAACCCACGCCAAATTTATTCGCTACATTATTGGGTAGAGCATGTATCGTCTCTTTTTTTATATAACACCAGAAAGTGGAATATATCTGCACTTTATATCATCATTTGAGGCAACAGATGTGTCACTGCTTTTTAGTCAAATTATCAACTTGAGCGTGGCAAAAGTGAGTAGAATATGCAGATAATATAAAGATGTGGGACCACAGATGTGTCTGAATTTTTGGCCAGGCATTCATTCGTGTAAGCAATCCGCGAGTAGTATGTATGAACTTTGCAAATGAGTGTGACACCAGATGTTATGGCGTTTATCATGAGATATAATGACTCCACTTCAAAGCGCATCTTTTTTATGCGCCTGAAGCTTTGTTGACATGCATACAGTAAGGACCAGGTGGGAGATTGACGCATGCGATTCTAACTGTGACAGCCGCAGTTTATTTCAAGTCATAACTGAAAATTCAAGAATTATTGGAGTCAGGCATGCTGGATTGCACTGGCAATATTCTTGCATGTGTGATACGTTGCAGGTCACCTTTACTGCCACCATTTCTCTGATCTCCAGCTACGAGTTTACAGCTACATAATACATTGAAACCTTTTTCCGTGCACGTTACTGTGCTATGACTTACGTTCGGCACTGCATGACCCCGTGTCAGATTGTTTTCATTTATAGATGCTGTCATAGGCGTATAGTTAGGATAGAGTTTCCTGAATTAGAAAATATATACAGTCACAATATTTTTGAAGTGATATGGCAAATTAGAAAACAATTAAAAAAGGTTACATTGGTGTATTTCACTTTCCTAGCAACAAATTAACTTGAAGTGTGCCATTTAAATCACACCTTTTTGTAAAACGTATAACGTGCTGTGACTCTATTATTATTACAATCTAGGTGCTCGCCGTAAGGTATTGGAGCTCTTATGCTGCAATCAGGATTGGGATACCATGATTTAATAGCCTATAGAAATAAAGCTATTCATGTATGGACATTTAAAATGACCGGATATATTCGGCTAGGTGCGCAATTTGGCTGTGTACAAATAATAAAATTACTGAAAGAACGATGCACTGCATTTCTGCTCACTTTAAGATATGATGTAAATTTAAGATGGCTCTTTAATAATTAAGCAAAAGGAAAACTTAGTGTTGATATTTTTAATTATTGAAACCAGAACATAAAGCAATAAATCTATGGTAAAATGATTAGTTCCTTACCTGAACAAATTTCCCGTTTTGCATGATAAAGTGCAGACATATTTTCACCCATTCGGCAAAAGTACGTTCAAAATGAATCATTGCAACCAAGCAGAAAGCGCTGTTCACCAAGGCCTGACTGGGCATACTGGAGATGCGATTTGCAGCAATACAATTCACGATCCCACCCCATGTCAATAATTCCTTTGCATCGGTCCTCGTAAGCATGTCAGTGAACCATTTCAATTTTGTTAAGATGTTTATTTACGAATAGTCAACATCCAATCAAGATGTCGCAGTCACATAACCATCCACTAGGCAATAGCACTAACACAGGGTATCTGGACAGAGGGTCAGCAATGGCCATCAGTGACTTCAACAGTCCAGGAAGCAAAGGTACAAGTCAAGCAGGAAACCTTTTTATACATACATACATACATACATACATACATACATACATACATACATACATATATACATGCATGCATACACACATACATACATATTTTCGTGCAAACATGTAAACGTACATACACACATACATACATCGCATGCATGCTTGCATGTGTGTATGTATGTATGCATGTATGCATGAATGGATGGGTGAATGGATGTAAGTATGTATGTATGTATGTATGTATGTATGTATGTATGTATGTATGTATGTATGTATGAACCGGTATGCATACATATATGATCCACAAAAAATATTAATGATTGAGCCCATTTTTCGATGTTAAGCTTCTGGAGTATTCATATTCGTCCAAATCCGAATTCTATTTTTTTTTCGCTTCAGTCAAAATGTGCTTTCTCGCAGCTTTCCTGTGAATATTAGAACTTCAGATTTTGAAAATGTGTGCGAATTGTTCTGTTTTATCTTTAACCCGTGGTGTCATTCTTTGAACTGCTTTCGCAAATAGAAGGTTCTCATTGCAATCTTGGCTACTCCTTGGTCGCATCTGGTGCGCGACATTTCTCGTTGCCAGTTGAACAAATACTTCAATCAAGATTTCGGCATTATCTGTTCATCTCGGACTAGATACCTCAATCATGCGGACTTCGTGAATTCAATAAGGATGCTGTCCACCATGGACAAAACTGACTCAAGTATTTGCCATTCAAGGTAATAATCCCTGTGTTGGGTCTTGCATTGGAACTTTTTGCTATCCACTTCGGCCCGTGTATCTCTTAAATTCTTTCAGTGCCAACTGCGACAGTCGAAATACTAAAAGGGAACTGTTCTGAATTACAAGGGTGTTAGATTCACGTCCTTCCTTAAAAGACCCTTCCTTGAAGTACCAACATATTTGTAGTAACTTATATAGAATAAAATTGTCTAGGCCAACAGCTTTTCTTAGTGCACTTTGAGCGCAAAGGGCCCAAATTGCTGTTGGCATAATCCAAAATGTGGCACTGAATGTGTTCAACAATGTTTCAATGTATTTGTAATTCTAACAAACATATATGGATTACCTTTAAATGATCAAGTAGCCTGTGTCCTATTTCATCAAGATATAGTCTCAAATTGTGTCATTTAAAATCATAGCGTACAAAATCGTTACATTTGACATTAAACTAAAAATATGATCCAGCAGAACCGTGTGATTAAAAAAAGAAAAAACAATTACGTCAGTGACTAAAACATTTGTGCAAGAAATAGGTACTGAATATTCTTGTCCCAAACAGTGGCAATCCCTTTGCTTTCTCAAAGGTCTTGTCCTCGGGTGTATTGAGTGCGGTGGGGGCTAATTCTTCTTGTAGAAAACCAGTACTTGAGTCATCGTAGAAGTCCAGTTGCACATGCTTTCCAAATTCAAGCATCATATCACGCTGTATACATTCGTCCCGTTGTTCTGCTTGTTATTCTTTGTTGCTCAAAGGATTGCCAATACTGGGTGGGGTGGTGATGGAACACAAAGCTACATGCATTTAAGTTTGACTGTAACGAAAATTCCTGTTGTATTCCGCTGAACTCTGAACTGACTTTATTTAAACCTGTCATTTTAATTACGAAAACATCCATTTCCTATTCCGGTACTCTGAGCTTTTGACATTTGCCAATATCGTACTTGGAACGAGTAGGTATCATCTGTAGCTGCTCTCAATGAGCGGGAAAGGTTTTACAGTTTTTTCAGTTTGTACGGTGCATTTTTGCAATATAATAGTATCAAGGTGAGACATAAGGCATTGCTGGCATCGCAATGGAAGTCGTTTTCAGTGTGAGCTGAACTGTCGAATATTGCAAACTGGGCGATCTAATTTTCAACTGCGGGAGAGACACTTACATTATTTATTACCACTTAAAATGTAACATTACCTCATGTTATACGGTTCAAGTATTATTTTCAATAATAATGGGCCTAAATTCAAGAGAGTGATTGTAAACGACATTATTATCATATCTTCAGCAAGATTTTGAACAGTATCTTCTGATCAGGGTGACGTCATTTTTCCTTAACGTTTCATGACAACAGTTCCATAATACGGCGTGTGCAAATCAATGTCCCACTGAAATGTTTTACGCTGTCGCTAGGAAAAGGTGGCAAGCGGCTGCAGTGAGACAGGGGCACTGATGGAAAGGCAAAGGTGACATTAACATTTGTAGGAATAAAGAATACTTATTCCATTCATATGACGACTCATCAAGCTGAATGTTTGTTTCGAGAGCATAACGAGGACTTTTTCAAAAGGTTATATTTTAAAAAGATGCTAATTTGGAACGAGTTTTCTACGTTTAATTTCCGATTAACTACCAGCACATACGGGTATGTCCTAGATGAATATTACGGGCCAAAAACCACGACCACACCTAATATGAATACCCTGGACTCATCGTCACGCATTGTATCAAAGACGCATGACATGTTATATGAAGAGGCGTATATATGTTACATCATAAATCAGACTATTAATTGCCAAGTGATTTACATTTTAATATATACCTCACAAATGACAGTAAATCTGCTGCAATAAATGAAACAGTTTTATTTCTTTCACCATCTTTATTGTTATACATAGCCTTACCGGTGAGTATTTTGTCTTGCCGCACTTTATCCTGACTGACTTCCCTGAAGAAACAGGGAAAAGACGCCACGCGGACATCATTACCAATGGAGCTCAATTGCGTACTTGGCCATCACCTCGCTCGCCTTGATTGCATTTATGATGTGCTGACATAGAGCTTAATTGTGGGCAACCTTTATCCCTAATAACAAGGAGGCTATTCGTGTAGCCTCCTTGCTAATAGTCGCCAATTTATTTATTATTTGCCTATTCTTGGCTCGGCACCATGTGCAGTCCATAATTAGTTTGCTTTATGGTGCACACATCAGTTGAACATACATACGTGCCTGTCAACAGAAAAAAAAAGTTCAATAAAGTATGACACATAAGAAAGGACTGATATTCAATTCGGATCATTGCCCCTCGTGTTCCTGCCTGCTATTGCAGACCTTGAATAGCATGCATTATTTGGATTGCAATAATTCCACAGGTGATCAGATTTACCTGGGAGAAGTTGCCGATCGTTCGCCCCTGTCGGCCCACCATTGGACTAGTAGCCATTTGTCTCACAATTTGTGCATCAAATAAATAAATAAATAAATAAATAAATAAATAAATAAATAAATAAATAAATAAATAAATAAATAAAGTAAGTAAGTAAGTAGAGAAAGAAAGAAAGATTGATGATGATGATGATGATGATGATGATGATGATGATGATGATGATGATGATGATGATGATGATGATGATGATGATACTAGCATTTGAGCTCACAAAGTACAAATTTTGGTGGAGTTTCACACCACAGCAAAATTCAGAGAACGGTTCATGTAATTGGCTCGCAAAATAGCCTTCAGAATCTTCTGCGCAGCTCAACCAAGTGCCTTGTAATCCGCCAAAACACATTGTAGGCCTGCGTTTAGTTAGACGGATGACTTTCACATTCTTGTACATACCAATAAACATGAAGCAACTTGGGTGATAGATAAAATCTGCTTTTATTATTACCCTCGGCACATAAGGTGCCGCAGGGTATTGTCGTCCGTCCGTCCGTTATAGGCCTACAAATTCTCCTTGATCTTTTGCAGAAGTAGTATAATTTAGATTTTGAGTTGTTGGGCCTGTACATATTGGAAACGCTACAGTCTGTATTTAATGAAGAATATTTCCGAGGTTGAGAGGACCGGTTTAAAACCACCAGTTGCCTTTTGTGGGTGACTGCCTGTCTCAAGTCAGGAGTGAAATTTGTTTCTTCACATTGGTATTGGAAGATGAATGTTGATGCTTTGGTAACTCTGAAATCTCTTTGCTGTCATTGTTGTTTTGATATTTATGAATATGGGTCATGATTTTCTGCCAAGTGATTAACATTTTAATATATACCTCACAAATGACAGTAAATCTGCTGCAATAAATGAAACAGTTTTATTTCTTTCACCATCTTTATTGTTATACATAGCCTTACCGGTGAGTATTTTGTGGCTTGTACATACCAATAAACATGAAGCAACTTGGGTGATAGATACAATCTGCTTCTATTATTACCCTCGGCACATAAGGTGCCGCAGGGTATTGTCGTCCGTCCGTCCGTTATAGGCCTACAAATTCTCCTTGATCTTTTGCAGAAGTAGTATAATTTAGATTTTGAGTTGTTGGGCCTGTACATATTGGAAACGCTACAGTCTGTATTTAATGAAGAATATTTCCGAGGTTGAGAGGACCGGTTTAAAACCACCAGTTGCCTTTTGTGGGTGACTGCCTGTCTCAAGTCAGGAGTGAAATTGTTTCTTCACGTTGGAATTGGAAGATGAATGTTGATGCTTTGGTAACTCTGAAATCTCTTTGCTGTCATTGTTGGTTTGATATTTATGAATATGGGTCATGATTTTCTGCCAAGTGATTTACATTTTAATATATACCTCACAAATGACAGTAAATCTGCTGCATCATAGTAGAGAAGTCCGCCTGTCTTGACTACGTTCCCGGAATATCTAAAAAAATATTCACCATAGCTGTACCAGATTTTTATCAGAGATGCTACTTATAAAAGACCAGGTTTCTATTGAAAACCAGCTTCCTCTTACTATTTTAAAACTTTTTCTATCAAACATTTAAAGTATTTCAAGGTCGTCTGAGTGGCGCACAAGGTGACGTTACCATATTTTGAAAAATATTCACCGTAGCTTCACCAATTTTGTGTCACAAAAGACCTTTATAATGGACCAGGTTCTTATTGAAAAACAGTTTCCTCTGATAACCTTTTAACTTTTGATGAAACTTTTAATGTGATGATTTGAAGGCTTTCTGACTGGCGTCAACCCTGAAGATGTCACCGCGATAACTAAAAAAAATATTAACCAAAGCTTTACCATTTTTTTTTGTCTGAGATGCATCTTATGATGGACCAGTTTCCTCAGAAGTCTCACCAAAAATAAAATAAAATAAAATTTTAAAAAATGCAGAATTGAGGAAAAAAGATTGTGGGCGCCGAGGGTAATCCGTTCTCTCAACGCCTTTTTCTTGATTACTGTCACCCGAGTTTCAAGTTATATTTTCAATGGATGGGCTGATGCCCTTAAGCTTTGTGAACAGATATCGTTGGTAGGCCTACGCCTCCCGCTCAATGCCCTGGTATCGATGGGGCACGACCTTCACTTACGTTTTGCTCGTTAACAGGCCAATCGTGTATCACAATAACACAGATTAACCGCCGTTGACGCTTCGCTTAACTATGTTCACATTTGATCATTAAAGTCTGTGCTTACCTTTGGAAAAGTCGCTAATTCACAGTTGATATTGTTACCGCAGCAGCAGGCTTCAGTGATCTAGGGCACATAATGTACATATGGCCAAGCTGATAACAACCGACATCCTAATCGGATGGGTCGTATAACATTTTGAGCTCGGCTGACGTGGTAATCATCTGAGGATATATGATGTGATCTACCAAGTTTATTCGACAGATTACACTTCAATGAAGTTTAGATTGTCTGATGTTTTCTGGGTTATTTTTAGTAAAATCTTTGCCCCCAAAAAGTTGTTTCTATGATACCACTCCGCCCTTATGGCTTCACAATTCGAGGAAAGTACCTCCTGGTGCGCATACCCCTTGAATTGTGCAGCATGTCTGACTGCGATTTTTTTAAAAAAAATCTTGTTTTGACCTGATTGCAAAAGGGCTGAGTAGATTCTCTTTAAACTTTATGGGAATGTACCTTGACTTCATGTGTGAAAATTTTACACACAATGTGCCTGTACAGAAATATTTTTGCCCATTTGAAAAAAAAAGTTCTATGGCGGTAACTCAAACATGTATACAAACCGAAGAGTGAGTGTTGTCTAGAATAACAGTAGATCTGAAAACTTTTCGTTCAGTAATGGCGTTAAACAAGGTCTTGTTCTCTCACCCATATTATTTGGAATATACATGGATGAAATGAGCCTGAAATAAAAAAAAAATCTGCTTAAGTTGTCACACTGGAAATACATTTAGCGGTGCTATAGATTATGCCGACGATTTAGTTCTGCTGCCGCCTACTTAGAAGGCCATTCATTAACTGCTGGACACATGTTATGACTTTGCCAAAAAAAAAAAAAACAAACAAAAAAAAAAAAAAAAACTTTTTTTTTTTTTTTTTTTTTTACCCACCCAAATAAATGGTTATCATATAATCATGATGATAATTATACTGAACCCCAATGAAAAGTATCCACATGCCAATTTTGAAGTATTTTATTGTTTATACTTGAAACATTTCATACCTAGACGTGCTTAGAACTTAACAAAGCATTCACTTTTCTGGCGTAAAAATAATGTCACGCTCTACCGACATTAACGTCACTTACAGGCAAAAAATGTCATTAACTGCCCTAATTGAAAGTCACACAAATTTTTCTGTTCAATATGGGATGTGGCCATCTCGAGCATCAACACATGCTATACATCTGCGGCGCATACTGCTGACCAGGGTTTGAATTCTGTGTTGGGGAACATTATTCCATTCTTCCTGCAGAGCTTGGATCAGCTGGTTTCGGGTAGTAGGCCTAGGTGTCCTCCGTTGAATACCTTGGCCTAACTGATCCCACAAATGTTCAATAGGGCTCAGATCGGGTGAGAACGCTGGCCATTCCATGACATTGATGTTGTTCTCATTGAGAAAGTTCATTGTTAATCTTGCAGAGTGTGCACGTGCATTGTCCTGCTGAAAGATCGCCAGATCTTGATGCTGCTCCATAAATGGGACCATGTGCGGCTCCAGCACCTCATCAATGTACCGCCTAGCATTGAGGATCCCTTGAATGACCACTAGGGGTGTCCGGTAGCAGTTGCTGATGCCTGCCCACACCATGACAGAGGGTCCACCCCATCGATCTGCCTGACGGACACAGGCATCTGCATATCTCTCCCCAGTCCGGCGCCACACACGTTCTCTGCCATCTGCTCTGCTGACACAAAAACGGGACTCGTCAGTAAAAAGGACGGTATTCCACTGCTGGCGAGTCCACCTGGAGTGTGCTCTACACCACTGCAGTCGTCTTTCTCTTCTGGGTTGGGTCAGCAGGTTACCCCTGTAAGGTCTTCTGGCTGTTAGGCCACTGCTCCTCAGTCGCCTCTCCACAGTAGAACTACTGACAGGACGGTGATTCACCCCTTGAGTCTCACGGGCTGTTTAGGCTGCTGTACGGAAACGGTCTCGCAGGTGCATCAGCCGGATGTGACGGTCTTGGCCAGGTGTTGTCACTCTTTCTCGGCCAGGCCTAGGCCGATCATCTACGGATCCAGTTTCTTGTTGCCGTTCAATTAGTCGTTGGATGGTGCGCCGAGTACACCCCATTCTTTGTGCGATTTGAGTGATTGGGACTCCACCCTCTGCAAGCCCCAAAGCATGGTGTCTTTGACCTTGGCTCAGACGCGGCATGATCGCCTCAACACACCTGAGACCACTGGCTTTTTTCTTGGCTGAACATCCCTTTTTAAAGCCACTGAAAACATCAGGTCATTTTAGCCATCCAATAGGAGTGGTGGTCAGAAGCCATATTCGGTGCACAAAAGTCACATACATTATGTAACAACCCAGCAAAAGTTAAAAAGTTGTCCTGAATGACCCTGATGTAGGCTCCAAACCATGCATATATGCACACACAGTACTTAGTAACTTACAAAATTAATTTGTTAATTTTTTTATGTGGATACTTTTCATTGGGGTTCAGTATATATACCAGTCGATTCACTTGGCTTGAAGATCTATTTAAAGGATGGGACAATTTTTCCATCTGGGTAATTCAATTGGACCAAACTCAATGACTGATAATTTTTATCTCTGCTTCAATATATTCAATTTGTTAATTGGTTAGAGTTGTTTCATCTAACCTAAACATAAATAGAGAGAGGTTCATGACCAATCCCCTTGTGACAAATATTTTTGTTATTGCGACGTGTCCTTATAAAGTTTTGAGAATCAGTTTTGGTGGATGTTGTCGTTTCACATACACAAGCATCTTCAGGTAAAAATGGAGCTTACATATCACGAATCAAAAATATTGCATGTACATGCTGTCAAGGTCAAATACGAAATGTTATGCATATGATCGACTCTTGTGTGGAGTTTCCGGGCAAACTATATGAGCAATAACACAGGGTGGAGGGTGGGAGTTACTTGTTACGCTTGACAAAAAACAGTTTTGAAGAAAAAAAGATGCAAAAATGAATATATTCTGCATCGCAAATTTTTGCATTTTCCCATAAAATAAATTTTGCTTCACAGAAGACGGATGGTGGTAAAATGTGGTGTCACATTTCTCATATAAATCATTTCATCCTTTCAGTGATTTTACCACTTAATTTCTGATTGGTCTTCAGTGTTTTTTTTTTTCTTTTTCTTTTTTTTTTCTTTTTTTTTCTTTTCTTTTTTTTTTTTTTTTTTTGCTGAAAACACTGAAAAGCACTAGGATGTGACACACAGCCTGCGCAGGTACCGTGGCACAAATTGAGCGAATCAGTATTAGTTTGTCGAAAAATGAACATATGGAGAAGAAACTGTAAACCCACTGGATAATATTTTAATGACAACAATACTCAAGAGTATTATTTATTACAACCAGGTAGGGATAAAATAAAAAGGGATACTGTTATAGGCTCATGTGAGCAAGGTGGTCTTAAACCGATACGTATTAAGTCCCAGAATCAAGCGTTAAAATTAAGTTGGATTAAAAGGCTTCTCAATGAAGAAAGTGTTGGAAAATGGAAGGAAATTATTGTTCAACAACTGCCATGTTATGGAAATGTATGGCGATGTTATATTAACTACAAGATGTTGATCTTGTCTTTAAGAAGGTAAAAAGAACTTTTTGGACGGAGGTGAAAATATTATGGTGTTCTGTCAATTATTTTGAACCAGTAAAGCTTAAGGACATTGTGCATCAAAATTTATGGTATAACTAATGGATTCGCATTGAAAACAAACCAGTATATTATGCTCATTGGGGGCAAGAAGGTGTTAATAAAGTGCTTGATTTACTCAATGTGGAAGGCCAATTATTGTCATATCCGATGTTTCGTATCAAGTATCCAAATGTAAGAGCAAATTATTTGAAATATCAAAGTTTAATTGCAGCAATACCAAGAAGTTGGAAGAGTAAAATACAGGATAGCTGGCCAGTCAATTTTGAAACATATATGTATTTTGTAGAAAAAGACGTAAAAGCTGAAAAAGCTTCAAACTTCTAGTACTATGTATTGATTGAACAATTTTTTGTACCTCCAACAAATGCTTTACTTAAGTGGAAAGAAGACTTGGATGTAGTATTAGAGGAAGAGTATTGGAAGCGTTGCTGAAACCTGAAAATATGAAAAAGATGCGTGGTCAGTTAAATTCGGGGCGTGGCATAATGGGTTTGGTCGTATATAGAGAGCAAAGAGTGTTTGGGGGCAGAATATGGGTCCAAGTATCAGGGGGGTGGCTTCATATTTTCGGGAGATTTTTAAATATGGTGTAACCCCAGACAAAAATATAATTATTTAATACTCACAAAAGTAGGTTGCTGGTTATCATCAGCAAGATTTTGACATTCAGAAAGGAGTAAACATTTTTATTTTGGGGCATTTAAAAAGTGGTCCTTATGCACTAGGCTATGCATCTACATGTGCTAGGCAGTTATCATGTATATATATATATATATATATATATATATATATATATATATATATATATATATATATATATATATATATATATATATATATATATCATGGAACGCCATTTCTCCTTTATTCAGAATTTGAATATATCATTTAGTATTTGATGATAACATTGAATCGAATTTATGTTATTAAATGCATTTAGTGTTATTATCAATTGCATTTAATGATGACATTCATGATAAGTCCAAATGGGAAATTATTTAGACATAAGGAATATTCTATTTGATGACAACATGAAATCGATTTATTATGATTAAAGAGACGTTATATAATTATATGTTGAAATCCACTTGGTATAATGATAATAGCGATTTTAACATATGAACGCCATTGCTCACTTTACTCAGTGGTATAACATATCATTAAATATTTGATGATAACATCAACTCGAATTCATGTTATCATTAAAAACATTTATTATTAAGCTAGAATATTTTAATGATATCACTAAATGCATTTAGTGTTATCGTCAATTGTATTTCTTGATGTCTTAGAACCGATTTCATGATAAGTCTCAATGGGAAATTATCCAGACATAAGTAGAATTCTATTTGATGATAACATTAAGTCGATTTATTGTTATGATTAAAATAGACGTTTTTTTGCTGGATCTAAGTACTGTTCTACTAAAGAATTGTCAGTTCTGCTAGCTAAAGGATTAGAAAAGGTACAGGAATTTTGGTTTAAATACTGTAAAAGAATTGAATCAACGTCAGGACTTAATAGGTTCTGCATATCAAAGAATTCTGTAAGTTTACTTGACGCTTTACAAACAGGTAATGTTTCGCCTTACAGGCACATATCATCTTGGGATTTTTCTACTCTCTTTACTACAATACCTCATGCAGATTTGAAACGTAGCATTCAAACATTGGTTTTTAAAGTTTTTGAGACAAATAAATTTCAGAAAATTATAACTGGTCATAAACATGTTTTCTTTAGTGATTCTGCTAAGAATGGTCAACAGGCATTTGACTATGATGAGTTTATAAAACTGTTAGAATATTTGATATATAATATTTACATTCGTTTTGGTGATAGTGTCTTCAGACAGGTCATAGGAATTCCCATGGGTACAAATTGTGCGCCACTTTTGGCTGATCTTTAATAATTTTATCACGAGTATAATTTTCTAATGAAAATGGCAAAAGATAACAATTACCATGCTAGATCATTTAATTTAACTTTCAGATACATAGATGCATAGTCAACAACAAACATTTAAAAGATTACATTACATCAATTCATCCTGGTGACCTGGAACTAAAAGAAACCACTGAATCGAACATAGCTTGCTCATTTTTAGATCTACTCCTATTCAATGATGGTGGTATATTAAAATCAAAAGTGTATGATAAAAGAGATGATTTCAATTTTGATATAGTAAATTATCCATATATAAGTAGTGATATTCCTATCAATCCTGCTCATGGTGTTTATGTCTCAAGACTAATTGCTTTCGCTAGAAACTGTACTGATTTTAAAGATTTTGCTGATAGACATAAATCCTTTTTGGAAGACTTATCAAAACAGGGGTTTTCCAAAATAAGATTAAAAAAGGGTTTTTTTGACTTTAACGATTAATATCAATTTGTTCTACAGAAATATCATGTTGATTTATATGAACATATTAATAAGGTATTTTCTGAGTGTAAATAAAACACATAGAAATATGTTTATGCATTTTAATGTTGTGGCTGAGATTGTTTTACCATGAGCTTGATCAAACTTTCAATACTGGAACATAAAATTTATTATAATTACAACAAATATAAAATGAAATAAGGACCATTTAAGTTCTCAGGCTTCATGTTGAACAATACAGACCTTCTATTTTCTCATCCTTTTGGATATACTGACAAAATGTAAGGAATAATTACTCCGCTGATGTGAGTCATATTTTTATAACGAATTTTAGGCCTATTGTGCTGTTTTTTCTGGTGAAAATGGAACATGGAAGAACTTCACCATGTTTCATAATAAATATAATATTAGTATCAAATTTAGTTATCCTGTGTTCACGTGGAGCTTTTTTTGGTGTTTAAATTCAAATTTTGACATGTTACGGAATTCTATTTTGAATGTAAATATATAAAATTCTTAATTGTCCTGTCATTGTTTGAATGATGTCTGTGAACTATGGTCAGGTAATTACCTTTTATAACTGTACATTAACATTAAGGGCTAAATTTGTTTTAGGCCTACTTTAAATGAATGTGAGTGTTTTCCAAAGTGGGAGGATTGGGATCCCGTAAAACTGGTTTAACCCACTGCCAATATGTTGGTAACCCGTTCCAAGTCAGGTAGAAGATACTTTCATTCGTTTAAATCTCATTACTGTTGATCATGGATCCTTCTGACGATGAACACTAGCATGTCTTACTATTTCGTAAATGATCCTGGATCTGAGAAGGTTAAACTGGTATTCGGTTCGGTCTCGTCACTGTCATTGAAAACTGTTGTCCGCTTTTCTTTTCATGGAACTTTTATATATTTGGTAACAATTTGAACATTCAGACATTGTCTGCACATATTGCAGTGCAGTAAGTATTTCAAGTGTAGTAAACCTGATGTTGTTTTTTATAATTGTCTGATTTATATAGTTTGTTATTGTGAAAGTCATGTCAGGTTGGCTCAAAGTGTTTAATGTACTAGTATATACATTATATATACATACACCCACAGACAGACAGACAGACACATACACACATATATGTATATATATATATATATATATATATATATATATATATATATATATATATATATATATATATATATATATATGTGTGTGTGTGCGGATTTACACCGTACGTTATAGATGCCCGTTGTTATTAGATATGACTTTATGTTGGATATGTAAATATAAGCATAGAAACAATAGTTTTGCGACTTTCAACATTCATATGTGAGCCAAAGGCATTTTGTGGTCCTTAACCTATAATAGTTTGCCAAAATGTTTCAATAATTTAAAGCTTCTGAAATGGTATTAGCAGTTGAGACTAGTGAATACAGAATGTCCTATTAGTCAGCCACATGATACTAGTCTATGTCAATTTTCTCTTAGCAGTATAACCTGCAGCCTCGACCTGGTGTCCTGAATGGCAGCAACAAAGAACCAATCATCTGGCTCAAAAGAGTTGTCTTGTCAACATGCAAAAAAACACGTTTCTAGAAGATTAAGAATTATTTTAAACTGTTAATGTATGTAAATTGATTTGATGTTGTAACAAATGATAAAGTTGGTGTTTTAGATTAAAAAATCGCGATTTAAGCATGACTGATTCCCTTATATTTGGAACTATATGTTGTGACCGTTACTCCAGTTCCAAGCAGACCACCTGGTTTACGTATATGGTAAATACAAACGGTTCATTCAAGTCTGAACATTCCAAGCACATATGGTAAATACTACCATATCTCGCAGAAGCCCTAATTCCCGTGACCAGGCTGTTCATGAAGACATGTGATATGACCTTATAGCTTGGACCACAAATAGGGGGCGGGGCCCAAAAATTGTCAATTATCATGTTTGTTTTCCACTACAAGTCAACTATAGACATCACCCTTGATGACTGCCTAGAGTGACTAATCATATACCATTTGCCACCAGGTTTATGGGTTTTATGTGAACCAATCGCTAAGATAATGTTTGGCAGGCCTGGTCATATTCCTTGTGAAATAGGAGGGGCTGGCTTGGCTGAGAATATTACCTAAGTCCTGCCACCGCTATTACTACCAAGGGAACAGTCTCAACAAACTATAAATGTGAGGACAGGTTCCATTGAATAAATACGGTTGATGATTTCAAATAAAAACATCTTCAAAGGCAAAAACAGCATGGACATGCAAATGCTCCATGTGTAATCTGTGGATTGGACAAAAGATGTCAATGTGGATTCATTTCTCAAATAATAACTTATAGTATATGGGCTTACAACCCACTGAACGCTTAGAAAGAAAAACGTATTTTGACCTGCTGTAGAAACTGCTGTATCATCTTTATAGAGGATACTTTATTCTCAGATATCAATCCTTCTCTGCCATCTGGAGCAATACTTTGGTAGTCAAACTCGCCAGCAGGTTTCATAGATCAGATGCAAGATCAGAATGGGCTAAGCTTTTATTAATACAAAATCTTATCAACTATTAAATATGTAATGCAGGGAATATTTTTGAAATGCCCTCATGCCGCCATGTTGGATCATGGCGTCACATATATATGTATGTATATATATATATATATATATATATATATATATATATATATATATATATATATATATATATATATATATACACTTTCCTATTGGCTATTGGTAACTCACTTTCGAGGCCCTCTTATCAGGATGTATTAAGCATCGTCTGGCTGATTGTATGTCAAGATGCTTTCTTGATGCAGTTTGGAAACTCACTGCGAAGATTCCACCCTGCCCCAATGTGAGTCATTGATTAATTTTTAATCTAGTCAAGCAAGGGTAGACTTCACCCAATGACATTACTTCTGGCACTCTGCATCATAAATCAGTCTGATCCATATGAGTACCTTTCAGGATTTCACGTTGTGCGCCACTCGCTATCATCTGCTCGGTTTCTCATAACAAGGTTTATATCGCACGCATCCTGGATTATATAATGAAAGGGCAACTCTCGGTGCCCTGGGTACCGTAACATGGCCTATGGTTTTGCCTTTCCAGCAATGTTCAAAGCTGAGCCCAATGGGATGTTGATCCACATGTAGCACAAGCATGCGCAGTAGACAATTGCCCATGAGTTCAAGCACATGCCTGTGGTCGTAATGCAATGACTATCCATCCGGCAATATTTCTACCCTAATTTCTATGTTTCCAAAATATACAAATACACTTATTATTCTTACAAAGTCCATCGTAATGCCTTTTTGGGTTACTGGTATGGTATCTCTTAAGACCATGTAAGGACGCGCGAAGTGGGGGAGTGGTTTGTTGTTCACTCTAACACACAAAAGCCAACGGCCACGAGTGGTGTCTCCTTTTTAAACCGCGCTGTTTGTACACGATTTAGAACTGTTCTTCAACAACATGTACTTATGACTCCTGATTCACTCATGGCGTAATGGCTGCCCCATGCATACACCAGTGGTTCCATCAACACAAAGTAAAGGGTCGTTCAGTTCTAAAGGAGCTAATGGTGTAATCCTTAAAAAAGATAGTTCAAACGACACACTTGCTGAAAGCTTCCAGGTTTAAATCCCACTGGATCCCTTGGTTTATTATTATTATTATTATTATTATTATTATTATTATTATTATTATTATTATTATTATTATTATTATTATTATTATTGTAAGATATTAATGAGGGCTTCTCAATTGTCCGAGTCCAGCAACTACAACTTGCCTGAAAGACAAAAAAGACAATAAACAGAGGTATATGCAAAATCATTGAACTATAAACTACTGTTGGAACAGTGGGAGCATGGCTTAACATGACAGAAACTGTGCCTTTGCCTCAAAAAGAGGTAGGTACAAAGGTTCATGAAGATTTACTCACCAAAAATGAATCATATGGCTACCTTGGCTGGGTACAATAAACCATAGCATTGTATTTAAAGGTGACACAGGCACCCATAGTGCTTTCGCTTCAAAATTTCAATAAAATCGTTCTTAAATACCCCTGTAAAAGTGTATATTTTTTAGAATTGCACAGTTTGTAGATTCCAAATGCGTGTGAATAGGGTAGGTTTGAAATAAAAGTCGCCCTCCTTCCAACTTAAACCAGAGTCTCGTATGGAAATTTGAATACATAATATAAATAAATTAAAAAGAGAAATATGTCCAATTATTTCCAAACGTCTAAAATATCAAGTTTAATGTGTTTGCCAGGGCTTGGGATGATTCCTTCAACGTATTTATGTTTCTTTCTCAATGGTAGTCGATGTTTATAAAAGTTTCATGATCCAAAGTATGAGGAAAAATCGATGTTCAAATTCAAACATCAAAGTACCACGCATTAAAGTCTGTACGTTTTTTTTCTCTAAAAATTGCAGATGATCTTCTCTGGGTATTATCATGGAGTTTTATTAAGCAACATGTTGACACTTTTATGTGCAATATTGTGTTAGTCATTGCTATTCATCATACTTTTTTCAGATATTGCACTATTGAAATGTTATTTCTCAAACTGAAACTCTGCATTGACAAAAGCTGTTCACATACTGGTGAGAGCTTGTAACTGACTTGTACATTCATACTGTGGTAATATCTGATTTTTTCTTAATAATTTGGCTGGAAGCTATACGTTCTGCATTGTATTATGAAACATGCATGATGTACATGTCCTTACGCTTTCTAGAGTTTTGTCCCAATGAGTGGTTTATCCCTAGTTTTGGGGCGGAGGACATAAATTATTACTTACAGATACAATACTTATTTTAACATACGAAGATTATTTGATTGATAATAAGGGCCGCCTGATTATTTGTATATATTTTGGACGCATCATGGAATATTCTCCGTTCAAAGGGGAAATTTTCCTATTACATTATTGAAATTATTGGTGGCTATATGGATTTCCTTGCAGTCACTAGTATATACACTTTCATAAGAGTATCCGCAGAAAAGGAACACACGACAGGAGTGAAGAACCTCTCTAAAAGACTGTGCTCTGCACAATTGACAGTAAAATATGGACAAAACTGCTATATCTTGACTTTGGTGTCCGCATTTCTTTTGAGTGGTAACTTCACAAGTTTGAATTGACTTTTTAGGACCATGGATGACATGTGGTGCCGCAGCTCGACCTATCTCTATGACAAAGAGTTGTGCAAAGCGTGGGATGTAGCTTCCCATATATTTCCTTATACTCATGGCGAATCTTCACTTCAGTAAACAGTTCAATTCACTTTTAACCACACACGTTCAAATTCTCTTTAAATATGTGAAAGCATCAGTTCTGAATCTGAATATCGGTATGCAGCAACTTTCCCAAGGTTTCCGTGATTTTCACAAGGGTTCAACCTTCTCCCATAGCGCGATTGTTTGAATCTAGCAGCTTGTTTCCCCGTGTATTATAGTTACGTTCATTCCGATTGAATGTGGTCGTCCAAAATGGAACTGCACAAGGTTTACTGGCAATCTGCGGTGGAGGATATTAATCCTGGGTGTGCGAAGAATTACGAAAAAAAGGAATCTCTGTTACCTTTTGATTGCGTTATTTTGAATATTTCAAAAGGCTCAATTTATTCAACTTACTTTGTTTTAACAATCAAAGAAAACAGAAACAAATCGGTATGGTACTCCTTAGATCTGACTCCTTTAGAAAGCATTCTAAAATCCCGGTCGCGAACCTGGGATCCAATTTGTGATATCAATGAAGTTATTGTATCTGGTACTACCAGGTACTAGCGTATGATTGTCATAGCGTGTTGACCTATTCGGGCTGCTCTTGAACTCCTGTGGACTGTAAACGATGTTTGAGACACAGGCCTACTGGACTGAGTTACTCTGTCACAGTTTGAGATACATGTAGTTCATGAGATTTTTGTAAACTTCCAACTGGGATTTTTGGAAGTGGGTGTGTGGTAATGTTTGATTTTATCTGTGTACGCGTCTGTTCGTCCGAGACACATACGACACACTTATCTCCAAAAAAGTGTGCTTTACGGTCATGGAACTTTATATTTTAATCAACCAGCGTATGTAGAGCTGCAACTGGTGTTTGTGTGTTCATGTAACCGTTCAACACCGCTGATTTGGTGAAAATTACCATTGCCTAATGTCATACTTTTTTGAGCATATCTCCAAAGTGGGACTTAAACCCACGCAACTTTACAGGAATATTAATCAGCATTGTAGAGGAGCACCTGTGGTTTGTTTTATGTGCGCATCCGTCTGTGTGTCAGTCCAACAACAGTTAACTTGAATGACCATTGCCAAAATGTCAAAAGTAGACATTAAATATGCCAAAATGGTAAGTGTAATATGCAATGTTTTGATTAAATATGCTAAAGTGTACTGCACAATGTTTTGAACTAACAACACTCCCATATCCCAGACGGCCATAAATACAGTGTCAGTTGGGGATATCTGTGTCGCGACACGTTTCTAGCATTGAGAAGAATTGCGGTTTTTTTATTTGTCTTTTTAATGCGAAATGACAGGAATGCCTGTTTCTGTTCAAAGGAAAGGAACAGGCCTGGGCCTATCTTGACTGTAGAATGATTAAATAAGAGAAATCATCATGCACCGCGTGTGTCCACAGACCCATCACCTTTTTTTCGGACCAGGCCAAGTCGAAGGGCGGGTGGAGGCCTTTCTAAGGAGGACTAAATGTTCCTTAAAGCCCATCACATCATTTTTGCATAAGGAAATTTAACTTATGTATATGGTACGTACAGAGGTATGGCCAAATGTTCCTTACAAAAAAAAAAGAAAAAAGAAAAAAGAAAAAGAAAAAAAAAAGAAAAATAAAGAAAAAGAAACCCCTCGCATCATTGTATCGGACTGAACTTATTTATATAGTAACGTACAACTAGTATTTCTTGTTATCATCCTCAACACATTTTTGCTTAATGTATCTGTTTATTAGTTCTTCAGCTACTGATTTGACGTGACAATACATACTGCGGGCATACGCATTGTAATGAAAACAGTGCCTTCCTGAATCTTAAATACAACAGAACAATGCATGACTTGGAAGGTATTGCGCCGTACAAATGCGTATGAATACGTTAATACTAATATTTCTGTTACTGCAACAGCAGTGACAAGTTACTGGCCTTAAAAGTTGAATTTGTATATGTCTCAAGGTAGAGTTAATGAGCATCTGCTGCACAAATTGGATGTTTTATTGAGACAAAAGGGGAGCTGGGGTTTCGTTTAATGATGCCCTCAGCGCCTATGTAATATATCTTTAGAAGGCGAATGAACAAAATGAATAATATATATTTCATAAGCCGCTTTAATGTTCTACCATTAAAAATAATGAATTTGACGGAAAGAAAGGCGTTTGGAGTACATGCTAATGTCGTAAGTCGGTTTTTGTTCTTCCAATCTACTTCCAAAGGTCACAATTTGCTTGGCTGTCCCAGGTGAAGTATAAGTCATGGGATATATCGCAGATGGATTGCATTGGCGAATAGATCTGTCATACCAGACATGATTAATGATATCAGAAACGGTGAACGGCGACGAAAGAGACGGAGAACTGAATAGAAGTTCAAGCCACAATATTACCAAAAAACCGATGACATGTCCTATTACGCTTTCAGATATACAAAACATATGAATTCATGCCTTATAGATCATCACCCGCGTGTGAATCTTGGTTTCTACGGGTTTTGGCGAAATTTAAGAAAATGTTGTCGGTTCATTATCACGACAAATAAAAACTGCAGGTTTAAGGCTAATTACGGCCATAACTGGCCATTTTTCAGTGACACAGGTGGGTAAGCAACTTATGTTTTATTAGATCTGATCCCTTCGTATTTAGACACTTGCTGTCAATTTTTTCTAGGCTAATTGTCGAGTAAGTTACGTTTTCTCTCTTTATATGTCAACCTTAAAAATTTGAATGATGAGTTAAAAATGAATGAAGGATTTCAATGGAAACCAAAAGACAGCACAAAGAGACGCAAAGAAATTTTGTTTTCTTTGGCTTTTGTATCACATGCGTGTGCTGCCTTAGCTGCCTCAGCAAGCTGGCTTTTTTCAATGGTGGCGCGGGAACATGTGAAATCGCTGGTACATGAAAGTATAGCTTAGGAAGCTAAACACGGATTGATCCATATTAACAACAAAGGGAGAAAAAGAGAGAATAGTGATTTCTTAAATTTTTGCTGTGTAAAACAATTCTTACAGTGCACGTACGGAAAATGATTTTTCCTCACTGAATAACGACGGAAACCACATTAAATTATACTCCATAAACAAATCGTCATCGATTATATGAAACCAGCATCATCCGCTTTCAATCAATTCAAAACTCTAAAAAAATCCCGCAGCAATCAATATTTAGACAACCACTCTGCCGCTAAAAGGCCCAAGTGTTTCAACTGGAGGAATCACTGGTCATTCAACGTAATGGGATCTATAACAATGTTCAGTGGCATCAGCATGGATGAAAAACCAAGACAAACTTCTAATTAAATAGGCAACAGCTGTGCACACGTGTCATGTAAACTGTGGGCAGTCCGTAATTACAATTTCCCCGGCTATTCGCCGTTATATGGGATATATTACAGTGCACAGTAGTTGCATGTGAGAAGCAAGGATGAACAAAACAAGGAAAAAACTGCTAAATAATGGACCTCATCTGCACTGACATGTAGTGAGTCATTTAAACTGTTGGCAGTCTGCAATTCTGAGAAAAAAAACCTGGAAGTGTAGGCATTTTATTTCATCGTAAAGTTCGATTTGAGCACTTACACGGCTACAACTACACCATTAAAGGTGTATATTTATGTAGTTCCCAGGATTCGTCAATCACACTCTGTAGTACCAGAGCATTGAACACTTCCAGTTAACGTTTGAAAAGTTTACATTTCTGACACTTAGACTGGTTTGGAACCAAATCTGTCGCGTCTGGAGGTGTCTGAAGTTCATTACATAACATCCACGCGAGTGTCAGGTTACTCGATAATGTATTTTCGTGAAAAACACATTGAATAGATTTTACCCATCTGTAAATGATTCGGTCCATCTGGCAATGCAGAGATCCACAGCTTTTTTCACGACATGTGCTATATTTGTCATGTGTAGTTTTTGCCAATAGTATTGATGAAGCATAGATCTCAGTGTGTATGCGTTGCGAGTTTTTTTTTTTTTTTTCGAAGTGACATATGTCCCAGAGAACGCTTTGGCAAATGTGTTCGATAAGATTATCTTCAACCAAAGACAACACAACACGAGAAAAAGGCATTTACCTGCAGAATGGTAAACCATGCAGGCATTAGCATGGACAGAGCATATAATATAAAATTACCTTTCCCTGCAAAACGTTGCTCCCCTGGAAAAAAAATAGCAAAGTAAGTATGGAAACGTCCCAAAGGTGCTCTCTTGATGGGGAAAAACACTTAAACAAATTGCACTTTTCGAAAACATATACATTCATAGATTGAAGTCATTTGCTTGAATAGTTAGTTTAGTGTTTACATATAAATTTTTTTCTGAATTGTCTAATAGTACAAGAATCTAAAAAAGTTGGCTGTCCAGACACAGAAAGACGCACAGTATGTATACAAAAACACACAGGACGTAACAAAAAAGTTACCAGTACAATCATCGGTGAGAATACAAAATATGTTACAAATACAATCATAGGTGAAGTAAACAGTATCACAATATATAAAATGTAGAATTGACCAAACGACCCGAATAAACTTAGAGCATGAAGATAATACATAATCTGCAGTATGGGCACTCTTTTACTCTTTTTATGATAATATTGGCACATAGAGGAAAAAGGTTTCTACCTCAAGAAGACACAGGCAGACATATGGAATACACGGGGTAATTAATATACAAAATGTCTGGTATCGGCTATACACATTTGAACATCTTCAAAAACTTCAGTATTTAATTCATTCGATAATCGCTACCGAAAAGGCAAATTCAAACTAAACGGTCGCTGGCAGTATGGACAGTTAGGGCAAGGGAAATAACGGGAGACATTATTGGTATGGTAGTATTTAAGAATTTTTTCCTGAGAGAGTAGAAAAGTGGACAAAAGAGAAAGAAATGTTTCCCGTTTTCAGTTGAGTGGGAACATCAACAATCGGGGTATGGAATAATATTGACTTTGTGAAGGTCATAGTTTAGCTTAGAGAAACCTAGACGCGTTTGGGTGTGGTAGATGTTGGAGAAACGGTGACCAGTAGAATAGAAATCAGGGACATTATCAACAGGAAGGGAAGTGGCTTTGTGTCTGCGTTTGAATATTTGAAGATAAATGGAATCTCTGATGTCAGAGTGCAGTTTGTTCCATAGCTTGATAGTGTCGAGGAGAAAGGAGTTACTATATCGCTGAGTTCTACATGAAGGAGGTCGAACAGAAGTAGAATAGGGTAAAGTCCGACCAGTAAAAGATAAGGGTAAGGTGCTGGACAGGTATGCAGGAGTGAGGTTATGGCGCATTATATAAAAGAGAATCAGCTTGAGGTGTGTGCGTCTGTCAGCAAGCGTAGGCCAGCCGAGTTCAAAAATGATTAAATGCAACGCACAGTAAAATCATATCACACGACTGGGGACACTTAACACGAGCTCCATGCATGTAAACATGGCTGTATCACACACATATTTTGGATCGTCATTATGACATTGATGAATATGTGGACACTTTTCTTGCTACTTTTGTTCCATCTGATAACAACCCATGCTTTTTGTCAGAAATTTATTGTACCAGATGAAAAGATGTTTTTCTTTCTTGTAATTGTAACTTTAATCATTTGCTGAAAAAAAGAATCCTCAAACAGGTTTTTATATTGAATATATTGGAGTACAGAACATAAAAGTAAAATCTATATCCTGTGATTTATTTCTTTCAAGATCATCGGAAATTATAATGAACTAGACGACTGCATAATGAGTACATTTGAAACAGATCTAAACTAAACTTAAGTGAAATTCAAGTTGCAAGTGTGAAACCAAAATTCGCTTTTAAAGATCAGGCCGTTTGTCTCATGTGAGAAAAGACTGGTTTGTTTACAACAAGGAGAGAGGCTCCTTATTTCAGACCGGCTCCTACTTTCGGATACGCGCCCACAATTGCGTTTATTTTCGTGATGTTGCATTGTTTTGACCCGCAAGCCGCAACTGAAGGCACGTCGTGTTGTTTTTGACTTGCCACTTCCCCTATTACCACATGTTTTATGAATATTAATATTGCGTCATCGCGTTTTCAACGCCCTGTGGCGCCACGATCGCTCCTTTCTGCGTGCGGGTGAGTTCAAAGGTCCCATTTAATACAAGAATAGTGGGGCAAGCGAAGTCTACCTTCCTTGACTAGATTAGAAATCATTCTATCGATCTGCAATCTTTTCCTTTTCTAACAAATGGCAAACTGTCATCTCACAATAAACATAAGCACTTTATGAAAGGACTGAAGTTTTACCATTGCCTTAATCGATGGAAAACCCTACACTTTTCATTGATTGTAAACAATTTGAGGGTGTCTTTTTGCTGTCGTCTGGTTGGTATATGTTTGTGTTACCAAGCTAATATCAAGTAGCTATTATTTGTTCTCGTTAAAAAACATCAAACGACATCCCTTTTTGCACCTATTTCTTATACAGAATTTAACACATTTCCGAAAATAGCAATGGGCCACAGAATTTTTTTTACAATATTTCGAAATACGCTAAACCGTGCTTCTATTTTTCCCACCACTGGTTTAATAATATTGATAATGATAATGATAATGAAAAAGATAATAATAATAATAATAATAATAATAATAATAATAATAATAATAATAATAATAATAATAATAATAATAATAATAATAATAATAATGGATTCAGCGAGATTCAAACGTGGACGGCTGTGAACAAGTGTGCCGTAACCATCATACCTGTCTCAAGCATGATACCATTTAGATGCGATGGCAATGGCTGACCCTATTTGTTGGGTTGGGGTGCTACTGGTGCATGAAAACGGAAACTATTACGCATTGAGTGCATCGGAGGAGAAAACTTATTGTTCATTGCGGCTCCAGTATTGTTGGATACCACAAACTTCTACTTACGAATGAATTTTATGCGACTAACACCATGTACAAACAGCATGTTTTAAAAAGGAGATCATCAGCTACTCGTGATGTCCTTTTATTGTAAACCACAGAACGGAGGAACATTTTTCTACCCTTGGCAAAAGAGAAACAATCTGCATGTTTATTTGCGTCCGGAAAATCTTATTTCCACAGCCTTGATCCTTTCTCTTGAATTAAGACTGTGTTACTAGATTTCGTGGGCGTGGATTGGGCTATAAGCGCCCGACTCACGAAAGCTGTTGATCTCGGTCATGTTTTGCTGATAGGTCTCATACATAATTGTCATTGAAATGACTTTTCAATACTGTTGAAATTAGTAAAAACAAAAACAAAAAACACACACACATTTGACGCAGACGACATTTGACCACCAGCGCAATTCGGGCTGTTTAGCGCAAGAAGGGCTAACTTAGTGTCTGGGTGGTCTTGATACGGTATCAACAATCCTGGGAATTGTATATAGAACTCGAGATTGACAGGTTACTCTACCTTCGTGCATTGTATCACAATGCAACAGTTTTTTGCTGTTGGTTTTCGGTAATGTATGGGCAAATCATCAAATTAAAGGCCAAAAATGCTTTGCACAAAACAACGAAGCGGCGAATGGGAGGAATAATAAGACACGCGTTGTTCTGTACACATTAGGATTATGATAAATGTCACAGGAAGAAATAGGGCATCACACAAAATATGGAACATCAATAACAACAAAAGAAGAACCAATATGTATGCAATGTGTACCATAATGTAAAAGAAATAACACTTTATATATGAATTAGAAGGAAAATGATTTTCGAAGTCAGTTGCACATTAACCGGTACCCGAGGCCACACCCTCGTGTGTGTGCGTATATATATATATATATATATATATATATATATATATATATATATATATATATATATATATATATATATATATATACACATATATATATATACATTCATATGTCCATAAAACGCGGCGCTTTTATTCCCCTGTATGTTGTATGAGTTTATTTAATTTCTTGAGTAAAGATATAGATACAAACCAGTATTAGGTACCTGAGCTGGGGATACCCCTAGAACAATGAAAACATGCTGCAGCTATGTCACTGCATGCTACCCTCGCATTTAGATAATAACCCCTTGTCCTAAAACGTTTTCTCAGTAATCAGTTTTGTGTGTGTCAGCAGGATATCATTTGGTTGTTGGAAAGGAAAACAAGATAAAATGTCCCACATAGTTCTATAATAGTGGATAGGTTTAAATGGTTTGCATTTATTAAAGAGCCTTCTTTCCCCCATTATTATATTCGTGCAACTTTCAGAGGATCCGTCATGTCAGATATCATATTAACAGATACAGCAATTCCGAAGACTAATCAAACATATTTCTACATTATATACAGATATGGTGAATATAAATTCTTTCTTTGAAATCAATATATATATATATATATATATATATATATATATATATATATATATATATATATACATATATATATATATATATATGTGTGTGTGTGTGTGTGTGTGTGTGTGTGTGTGTGTGTGTGTGCGTTTATTATTGTACCCCACGTGAAGCAGTCTCTTTGTTTTTAATCTGTTTCTTGTGTATACAGAATACACTTACGCATTTATTTTTCATATATCCTCGGGTATGTATTTTGATCGTTTGTGACCCACTGAACGTGCAAAAATTTTCAAGTTGTAAATTTAATATTCCTTGCATTTTTTATAGGAAATAAAAAAAAAATCTCGGCAAAAGACTCTAACAGGGCATTGCGTAGTCTGCAGCCAGCAGCTGAGCTACTGAGTCACGCGTGCTGGTCATAGCCGCTCGAAGACAGAACATAAAAGTGCTGCAATTAAGTGTACAATTTTTCCGACCACATGCAAAACTTGCCGTGCCCAAAACCCATATTCGACGCATGTTTCTGCAATATGGCGCTATGTAGCCTCCTCTTTTAGACCTTTAGGGGAGGGGAGTGGTGGTGGGGTGAGAAGATTAGCTGTCCTCTGTACTCCATGCTGGGATCTTAAATCCATCGTGACTTCGTTGTGTTGCTGTACACGACGTATATCGAATGTAGCATGAAAGTAAAGTCAGAATGCTCACTTGCAACAGAAAGGTGGATAACAGTCCTAGATAGTGATACGCTGGTGTTCTTTTGAAGGGGCATATATTGTACTTTGATTAAGATACTCAATCCAAGCCTCCAGAGAATTAATTATTCCTCACATAAGATATACTGTAGGCTGATTAAGGTACTTTGTCTAAGCCCCAGGGGGAATTAATTTGTTCTAATATGCCTCATGATATACCGAAACAAACTAGAGCAAAGTACATGTTTTGGAAAGGGCATAGTCCCAATGTAATTAAACCCCAAAAACTTTGGTGGCAATCGCTGTGCAAACAGCCAATTCTTTGGCCAGTGGTTCAAATGAAATTCATTTGAAACAACTGTGACGGACAATGTAAAGGCAGGTTTGTCCCATTTGTCTCCCAGAATTTTATGTGAAGTCCTCTCACTCGAAACATAGGCCAATCAGAATAACGATAAGCCTAGATTGTGAAAAAAAGGACTTTCCAACCAACTGCACGTACACTTTGCCTATTGAAATTGCTAATTAAATAGATCTTTTCACTTCTAAAGTAATTTGCTAACATGTTCTTTTAATTTCAAGCATATATAAAATGTGCACCAGAAAGTCAAGGGAAAATAGCTTCGGGGATGGATGTTCAAAGAAAAACTATTGTTTTGTAATATGAAACTATGTGTGCACAAAAATTGATGTTAATTATTATTGATTATGCATTTAATATGAATTGTATTTGAAGATTTCTTTTTCAAAATAGCTAACTAGGGATGTTTTTACAGGATTGGTTTTCTTAAAAGAGTCCCGACAATTTGCCAAAATTTATCAGAAGGGCACTGGTATAGTAATCGTCATCTAAAGCTGGCGAAACCAACAAAGAGAAATAGGTTTGCTATTTTTATCATATTGAAATCTGAGCCAAGACCGATGATATATGTGACTGTAGGAAAATGATAGTTCCCCTACCTTAACACAATGTAAAGTGAACCCTTTATGGGCTTACTCTTTCTTCAAAGAACGATTAGTCACGCACGCAAAATACAACACGCAACAGCAGAAAATCATTTGTAAACAAGGATACTGCATGCACATTGCCCTGTACGGATATTAATGTATCTAGTACTTTTGCTTTAACCCGTGAATATAGGTTTTACCTGTCAGTAATGATGTTAAAACACAATTTGACATATATATATATATATATATATATACATACATATATATATATATATATATATATATATATATATATATATATATATATATATATATATATATATATATATATATATATATATATAATACAATTGTCTTTGAGTTTTCCCTGTTGCCTAGCGGTCCTTTCTCATAACTCTTTCAGTGCCACGTTTTGGACTGAGTCAGCAGCTTTCCTCGGCGCGTTTTAGACACAATGATCGCGCCGAGGAAAGCTGTTGAATTGGACTTTTATCTTCTATGTTACGAGAGGCATGTTGATACTTCAATGAAATGTCTTTTTACAAAAAATAAGAATCTAGCATCATTATTCTTCTTTTTGAGTAGTTTGACTTTAATCCCACGTGGCACTGAAACAGGTTAGTGCAATCACAACAATAGCTATATACCCAATATGGAGCTTTTGCAACAAGAAGTAACTTTCTGCACGTGATTGTTAATGTCAATAACAAGAGGAAATGGCGTAACGATATTTTTCGATCATGGACATTTGTTTGCTACTGTCTGTGTGGTTACGTTTTAGCCTATCCCCATATGATTCATTAACATGGTTGCGTTATCGGATTTGTCGGGCAGGGAACGCCCTTGAAAATGGACACTGACAATGAGTCACTCCATTTAGTCCTTTGCGTATATTCATGAAAATGATAGCCATGAAAAAGGACTCAGTTTTACAGAAAATTACCACAACATATCAATTTCTTGCGGGTTTATGCACAATAAGTAATAACGCTAAAAGAAAACAAGCATATTTTTGTCTAAATAGACTTTTATGTTTTTGTAATGTTCTTTAAATTGTACACAAGGAGACGGAAAGAAGCGCTTAAGTTTTAATTGAACAAATATCTGGTTTCAAAAATTTGTTTCGATTTTTTTAACGGGGAGCAAGGTAATTGTTGTTTCCGCTTCAAAGATGAAAGATGCTCTAGGTCATTGTCTTTACTTTATTATAATCCTCTCTCTCTTTCTCACTCACTCTCTCTGTCTCTCCATATATATATATATATATATGTGTGTGTGTGTGTGTGTGTCTGTCTGTCTGTCTATCTATCTATCTATCTATCTATCTATCTATCTATTTATCTATCTATTTATCTATCTATTTATCTATCTATATATATAGAAAGAGAGAGAGAAAGGGAGAGAGAGAGAAAGAGAGAAAAGAAAGTAAGATTCGTTTACTCATAGAATAGACGTACCATTGTACCTGAAAAGAAAGAGATACACATTACATAAAATTTGTATACAAAAATTGAGCGACTCCAGAGATATTAACTAACAGCAATCTTCTCTGCTTTCACCTCATACTCATGGCTTCCACATGGATTTCATATTTTGTTTAACATTTTGCTGTCGTGCTTTTGGGGAGTTGCGGGGGGGAAGGGAACGGGGAATTGGGCCACTGCAAAAGTATGTCCAAAGCCCGTGAGTGCCGTCTGTAATCAAGATGGCAGAAACGGCCAACAGCACGAAAACACCAGCAACAGTCTCTACCGAACCTGTAGCTTTACTTTTCTCAACTAATAATGTTATATATATATATATATACATATATACATAATTTATTCATGACTAGCAAGGCTTAAAAGATATACAACACATTTCTGAACATGTCGCTGGGCTTTTATAAGCGTGAGGTGTGTTAATGATAGTGTTACAAAGTGCCAATTTCCTGTAGTTCTACTATCACTGATGTCCTTTAAGAAGTCTTTGGCTTTCTGATAAGTCTAACTATGAAGAGTAGTAGTTTCAGCTTTCTTAGGTTAACAGTATGCGTTCCTCTCCTCATTGTGTATAATGCAGTATTTATGGCTGTACAAGAAACGCCACATGATAATATGTTTTCAATCTTTAAAGATATCACGATGTAGAAAGACTCGTGGTGCCAACGATTCCACATAGATAGGTTTGATGCTGATGAAATAAATGTCAGGATAGGTGCCATACTGATGAGAAAAAATTCATGGCAGGCCTTTTACAAGCTAACACCCGACAAGACACCCTATAAGACCTGAGCAATTATGCCCGACTACAGAATATCCCTTTCTTCAATTGAAGCACGCACATGTAGCTCTGATTTCTCTGTATCTGAAAGGGTAGATAATGTACTTACAGGTGCCAGCTTACATCAGTCGTACGGAACCGCACATCCAAAAACATGAACGCGCACATAACGTTTAACGCACAAGCTCTTTTTTTCTTGCGCTTAATATTGTTTGTGCCTATTTGGATGCGACCGACAAAACGTGAAGGCTTCCATCATTCCCGTCACAGTGATGCTCACTTTTTGTGTGTATGCTTTCGTAAAATGTACCGTTCTCTTTCAAAACTATCATCACTGGACAGAGTCCCTTTGGAAATAAAATAGGTTCAAACCAAGGGTATTAGTCAATTCAAGTCACACAATGTTTTATTATGTCTGTGTGCCAACACAGACATATTGTTTTTCTAGGATTTTTTTCTTTCTTTCCTTCTTTCTTCTTTATGTCTGGATGCCAACCCAGATATATTTTTTTCCTTGGGTTCTTCATTTCTTTCTTTCTTTCTTTTCATGGCAGCCAGATTTGTCCGAAGATATTCTCGGACACTATTATTCCGAAAACCACCAAACCACCATGGTGACTGACCTACCAATAAAATTTTGCACCTGGTTTGGAATGGACATGATGTTTAAAATTATGCAAATAAGAGGCTATTAAAATTTTAAAAGTTGCATATCCTCCAAACTATTGGGGATAGACACAAAATTTCAATGTGCATGTTTAGGTTTGTGACACCTGGCAGTACAATGGACAGTAAATGAAAGTTGTGGAATTTCAAATTATGGTAATTAGGGCATCGAAAAATATAAAAGTTGAATACCTCCAAAACTATTACAGATAGAGTAGCAGTTCCAAACTTCCAGTTATAGGTTTCTGGCAAAGCCGCATCCAATGAACTATGAACCAATGTTGTAGGATTTCCATTTATGCAAATTAGGTGAATATTCAAAATCAAAAATCTTAATCTTGAATAGCTTGAAAATATTGTAGATAGAGGTGTTGTGCCGGTGTTGGCACACAGACATAATAAAATGGGACTGTAAATTGGTGGTATCAATATAGAAACGGTCTCTCCATGGAGATGGTCTTAATTGCAGATTTTCCTGTAAACATACATAATATATATATATATATATATATATATATATATATGTATATATTATAGCATTCTTTGGTGACGATATGAAGTATATCAACGAGCACTGGATGTCATATAGCAGAACGAGTGAGCGTAGCGAACGAATTTTGCTATTATGCTATCCAGTGCGAGTTGATAACTTCATATCGTCTACAAAGCATGCTATAAATTTTTTTTTATCTCTTTTTGGGGTCGATTTATACATTTGAAAACACAAAGCAAAAATAGGAAGACATTTGCACAAAGTTTCACTCCTCATTACATAAACACAATTACCGATGGAAGCGGAAGGGTACCTATACCACCGGCATAGTGCCGATACCACCGGAAGAGTACCGATACATCATATCGCGGCACTGTAGCCTTTAGGCCTATGATACGGTATTAATGCAAGCCTGTTATAGTACTAAAATCGACCCAAACATGATGTATATATATATATATATATATATATATATATATATATATATATATATATATATATATATATATATATATATATATATGACTCCCACCCAACATTGGCATACTCCATACTCGAACTATGATGTTAAATAGTCGGTCGTTTAGCTAGTTTTCAAGGTTTACATGAACCATAAGACTGGTATATGAATAACCCGGCTGTGTAATTTCACCACATAAACAAGACCACGACATCACACAATAAACAGGTAAAGATAATATTGTTACGACTGCGAAACAAACATAGCACATTCTGGTCAAATTATGCCAGGATTCACAGACGCGTGACCCACGACACGTAAGTGCTACTCATTCAGGACCCACTTGGGACAAAGCCTGGAAGTACTTAATGCATCCAGCCAGAATCATACGAGGATAGGGAAGAAGATCAGATTTAAATCAAGTGTAGTTAAAATAGTTCTGTACCTTTGAAGGTCGTATGATCGTGTGCCTTCACCAGTGATTATTAACGATTTTACATATAGCTATTCGTTTAGCGAAGTCCCAATGCTGCTATATCCATCGGTCATTGGAGCACTGGAGACTCAATTCAGCTTACTGCTCAAAGGTAATTAACACTGAACATGGCTCTTTCCTTGTCTTGACTTGTCCCCTATCATAGAAACTCTATCCCGTGAATGCTCGGATAAAATAATTTTAGGTGATTTCAATCTCGATTTATTGAAACTACACATAAGGGAAAAATATTCTGAGTACTTCGATTTTATATTTAATGATGGTTTTGTGCCTAAAATAAATTTACCAACTAGATTCTCGGAAAGAAACGCGACCTCAATTCATAATATATTTTGTAATCTTTCCCATATTGAACACACAAATCCAGCATTGTATTCACTTAGGTTTCTGACCATCTTCCACATTTTACATGCCTTGATCAAAAACTAGACTTGCATTGCCTACGCATATCGATTGAAATATTTGTCCAGGAATTAAATAACACAGATTTTACGAGGACTCTTAATTATGATTTGAATCATGACACTAACCTCAATGACAACAAATTTGTTGATATATGATGTGATGATAAACATACGCATTGACCTCTTAAAACAGAATAATTCCATAAATATAAGCACAGACGGTCCCCTTGTATCACAAACGGCACATACGATCGATTGAATATCGAGATAAACTCTATAAGAAACTAAAATAGCCCAACCAAGACACTTCCGAATTTCATACACTCAAATTAAATTTAAAGACGTATAATAAAATACTCAAGAATAGCACCAATATGCTGAAGCAAAATCATTGCCATAATCAGTTCTCTCAGTATAAAGGCGATTAAAAGAATACGTCAGCTGATCGATGCTTAGCTTAAAGAAAGGTAAACACGAAGTTCCATCCTTTCCGAAATAAATTATACAAAAATAACAAGTAAAGACGAAATTGCTGAAAGGTTTAATGCTTTTTTCACAAATGTTGGACCAAACCTAGCTGAAAAAAAATTTAACTCGCCTAATATCCCACATTTTTTCTACTTATCTTATTGAACATCCAGAATATCCCTTTGAATTCTCAACAGTGTCTTCCCTAGAAGTGTCAAAAATAATTGACATTTTAAAACCTAAATCTTGCGTTCGGCATGACGGGCTCTCTGTGAGGTTACTGAAAAAAAAAGTTAAAGGAATTATACTGAACCAATTTACTCTTATCATCAATCAGTCCCTCAGCATTGGAATATTTCCTGAGAAACTAAAGATTACCAAAGGTTAACCTATCTTTAAGAAGTATGATGATTTCTTATCTGATAATTATAGACCCATATCTCTCCTTCCCACTTTCTGAAATATTTTGAAAAGATAGTCGAACAACAGTTACAAACGTCTTCTGTCTCCTCATAATTTAATATAAAGGAGCCAACATGGTTTTAAAACATTACATTCAACTGAGACTCCGGCCTTGCAATTTATAGATCGCATTTACATACTACTTGACAAAGGGGAAGTACCTGTACCTGTTTACTTAGATTTATCTAAAGTTTTTGACACGCTACACCAATACATTTTATTTCACAAACTTAGATACTAGGGAGTTACTGGTATAGAGTTGGACTGGTTTGACAGCTATTTGCGAGACAGATCTCCACATATGTTAAGTCTGATATCATGTTAATATACAACCTACCCAATTCCGCCTTGAATGCCGCTTTTACTGCAATAAACACACGTTCTTGTTTTGTTTGTGTTTTTTCTGGTGGACTTTTCTTTCTTTCTTTCTCTCTCTCTCTCTCTCTCTCTCTCTCTCTCTCTCTCTCTCTCTCTTTCTTTCTTTACAGTAAAATTTATTAAAAATCTTTGGTTCTTCAAATTCAAAAGTGCTGCCATTAGTCTAGTTTGACATAATACTCTGCATGGTCCTTGACAGGATGTGAAACTTTTGCCCAGTATTCATTCTGCACTTATCGCATGCTTTCAATATAAACTGGTGTTTTTGTGACGTAGGTGCACATGCTGGTTGGTTTATCTTCTTATTTAGACATTCAACATATTCATGATGAATCATAAACTTATTATCAACTCTGAATGTGCATGTGTATATATCACCGTATGGTTTTAAGGGACAGACGTTTTAATTCCTTGGCTAATATCACATTTGGATGGTACGTGATTACATACAATAAGATTCAGATAATGGTTCGGTCAGTATTTTAGTATTGTCTTCTTGTGTGCACGCCTTTATGTCACTTACAACGCGGTCCCTTTTTGACGGGATAAGGTAACACTCCCCCTGTGCGCATGGACCTACTATAAGATAGTGAGTGACGCGGGGGGGGGGGAGGGGCAGAACAAAACAGCAACTCTTTTGATAGTGGATAGTGTGTGCTGTTTTGGAAGCACGGTTCCAGTTTTGTTGTAGGTCTTGGTAGCAGACAGCCAGATGCCACATTTTGCGGTTACATATATCGTCATGAAGTGACATTGCCACTTGTGCAAAAATGGTGGTCCGGCAGTCCTTTTCACTTTCTCACCCAAAACTCTGCATGCCCTGCATATGCTGTAAAATAATAGTCAACTCAGATAATTATGTCTGTGTGTCTACACAGACATATCGTGTTTGTAGGAATTCTTTGTTTCTTTCTTACTTTCTTTCTTTGTTTCTTTCTTTACAGGCAAATATGTCCGGCATTTCATTTGAAAAGTATTATGTGTAGAAACTCCAAAATTGGCACAATTATACTTCCATAGATGAAGTCGCGCCTTTTTGTAATGAGAGGTCATGCTTTTCAAAATTATGCAAATGAGGGCTTATTAAAGTTTTAAATCTTCAATATCTTACCTACTATAGTAGATGGGGTTCCGAGTGTATAGAAGTTTGATCATAGCAAGGCAAAGGTTGTCTCACATGGCAAGGTCATGTCAAGGTCAAAGGTCATGTCAAGGTCAAAACATCATTTTGAAGGTCAAGGTTCACTTCAGGTAGAGGTCATCTCAAGGTCAAAGGCCACTTTCGATCCTGGTTTTGTCTAGCCATAGCTTGGTCAATTTTTATCCAATTTGTATCATGTCGGGCTCAAACGGTAGCTATTGTAACACTGCACATTTTTGAAACATACATGTGACCTCTAAAGGTTAAAGGTCAACATCATGTGGACGTTTGAAAGTTTCATTCAGCCATAACTCGGCCAATTTCCATCCAATTCTAATCATGTTGGACTTACATTGTGGGTATTGTAACACTGTACATTTTTGCAATTTACATGTGGCCTGTTAAGGCCAAAGTCATTTAGACTTTGGAATTTTCATCCAGCCACAAGCTTAATGGAATGTGAAGTGCCAAAGGACAAAAATTGTACCAGTTAATATTTACAACTTTTGAAGGCACACAGAGAGATTTGCTTTGAAGCAAATCTTCTTTCCTAGTTAGGCACCTGCTTTTTCTCTCGCTCCTCTGAATAACAGAGGGTGTTGTGCACGCCCAAGTGTAGAGGCCCTGGGGAGAGTGGTGGTGGCGGTCATCGTTCCTGCCTCCCCAACTAGCTTCATGCCGAGATCAGCTTCAAGAGAAATATGGGAACGTTCCCCGGTTTTGCAAAAAGAAAAAACAAAAAAAACAAAAAAAACAAAAAAAAAAAAAAAAAACCCTACACTCTCGTCATTTGCTTGTCGTTCGTCAATACTGTGTAATCATTTATATTGCCGGGCACATAATTTCCCGAATACACTCCAAATCAGAATTTCACGAGTTTTGATTTCCCCATTGTATGCAGACTTTCATTCCACAAAAAATTTTGCTACAATTTTCCCGAGTTAAATATTCCCAAACTGGGTTTCCTCGGAAATATTTGGGAATATTTATCCCTCGCGAAAATTAATGACTACACAGTTTGCCCCGAAGAGCATATCGACTGAAAATACCAGAACATGTAAATAGCAATGAGTGTTTTATGAATATTCTTTAGAATGTGGAGCTTATAACTGATTCATTAGGTAGGGTTAAACTATCATAAAACTTCCAATGAATGCACGTGTTAGAAGGTAGTTCACAAGAACAGCATACACAAAATCGCGTATTTCTTTCAATATGAACCTGGTCGCAGATAAAATATTCATTGGCAGACGCCAATGTATCGATGGGTTCGCTTGAATCTACCAGACATAAAGGAATGTTTCCAAACCATGTGTTACTGTATTCACAAACTTGTTACTGTTGTAAGGATATTTGTGAAAATAATTTGATGGTTATGCTAACAGGGCTGTTAAGGAGCCTACTTTCTCTTTAAGATAAGAGCAAGGCTCGGGTAGGCACCCTCCAGCCAGTCTTATCTGCCAGAACGTGCTATTATTATATCGCACGTGTAAAATAAAATAAGCGCTCGTGTATGTTCAATGACGCGCGTTAGAAATGCTGTATTTGTGGCACTGATCATCCACTACATCTGACACTTCCTCCCGGTCTGCTGACTTGGGTTGCTTCAGGTTGTACACACCACCTTGGCGTACTATACTTCAGAGTTATTAGCAAATACGAGTCATAAAACGGCACAAATTGAAGGAGCTTCATATATGAGATGTCGACCAAGCCACCTTTAATGAAATACGCACGTTCATCTAAAACAGAGCAACTTCAACGCGGCATGTAGCTACCGTTAGCTGGCCATTTGTTGGGTGTATAGTTTATGAATGTTTTGGAATAATCATGTTTTCAACTTATGTTGTTTGCAATTATGGCAAAGAAACTGAAAACCAGCACTAAACCCATTTCCAACGACTGTCGTGTTTTGTATTGTATTTTATTTTAATGCTTCTCAAATGCAGGCCTCGCGTGATGTCAATTTGTATAATTCATGATCATTGATATCTTTTCCCAAAAAGTCTCCATCATGGGTTTTGTACTCAGTGACGTTCTTTTAAAAAAACATAAGCAGCGAAGGTCAGACACATACCGAATGAATATGCGTATGCCCTCTTCATTCATTGTAACGTCATTATTTTCTAAATAACCCGGTTTGTTGTAATGCTGTTGTAAAAGAAGGCATGTTGTTGATCAGCAAATGCACTCGATCCGCCAATAGCCAGGCGTATTCTTCCTGTAAAACCAAAGCCAGCTCTGGTAGATCTCTGGGTGGATGTGGATAGTCGTTATAGCTCAACACCCATTTGTTGTGTTGCTGATCCACTTATTTTGATTATATAGTTCGCCAGGAGCATTAAAACATCGCATCTCTACAGTTGGATTGGGTATTCTACTTTTTGATATGTTATATCTGTTATTGAATTGGACATCCTCTAGCAAAAGTAATAACCTTATTTCGTTACCTCGAACTCAGAACATGATCAAACAATGGGCCTTCCCCCTTCTCTCTGTGCGTGGCAAAAGGGGGTTATTTCACTAGAGATCATTTTTATGCAGTTTTGGATTGTTTTGGGCGTATTGAAAGACTTTCATGCTTACAGATGTGAGATTTTAAGTCTTACTTCCTTGTCTCTTATAATATTTCGTGACAGGAAATAAATGCATAACATAGTGTCTAACAGTTTCCAAAGCACACTTGTACCTTTAATGTGACTTCATGTGTAAATATGTAGATTTTAGAAAGTTTTGACAATTGTTCTTTAAATGACATACGATGAGCTCCACTATGGGTGTTGTGTTTTGGACGATTTCAAAGATATGGTGAGCCATGGTAGGCATGGGATATTGTGAGGTTTTCGACAGTTTTGAACACAATAGACACAAGGCACATACGCGATGTTGGAATATGCCTTCATTTTCAATGGGGCCAGGGTATGACACAAAAGCTGGTCTGAGGATATTAACATGGTAGGGCATACCTGCCCGTCTTTCCATGTCCACCATGAAGATCTGTGCAGCCAATACACCACATTGCAATCAGTGTATATTGTCATGTTTTCCAACATATGCTTCGAGCCGTTGCTTGCTATTTCTGTAATACGATACACTCTCAAATTCTGAGGTATATGTATCATTCACTTCAGGCGTATTGCAGGCGAAGGATTAATAAAAAAAACCCTCTAGTAAGTACAAATTAGAGGACCAAGTCTTCGCCCATAGTCCTTCCACGACCATCTGCTGTGTTTGTCAGTTCTAAATGTCAGGAAAAGTAACAAAGACACAACATTTAATGTCTCAATTACAAACTTGTGCCAGCTTGACTTGACCTGCAGAGAAGATCCATCGTAAAAGCCCTAACAGCATGGGTTGGATACTACTTTTGTTTAAACATATGCCGTTGAACCATCGACCATTAAACCAATCCTACTAAACTGATACCGGTTTTACGGAAGCAAACTGGTCTTAAATGTCACTAAGAAAAGAGATTCCATCTTCATAAATACACGTAGCAATTAAATATAACAACGCGAAAATGGCTAAAATTAAAAGAATGAAGTTTAACAAGAACACGAATCATGGGCGGATCCCGATCTCGTGAACAAAAACAAGGGTGAGGAAAACCCACTGACCAGGTTATAGGTATTTATTCCATATTCATTGAATCTGTCATTTTCAGCCATGCGATGTGATGAGCCGATCTCGCCAAGGTGAATATGGAAAATTCTTACTTCCATGGTGTGTCACTACGGAGTCATATAAGTTGCGCGCACTTACAAGTTTGTTTTTCGATGTCTGAATAAAATACGACGTAAAGTTTCGCTTTTTCAAAGACAAACCATGAAACACGTATTTATAAAAGGCTTGAACAACTAAAGGGGTATGGAATAAATGTAAAACCATTCTTATGCAAGAGCCTGGCCATTCATTTTTGCATGGCACGAGTGTAGGCGAGGAGGGACGGGACACACGAGGCCCAGTCCGCCACACTAGACTTTGGGTGCCATGCCCCTCCACGCCTACGCTCGTGCCATGCAGAGTGAACGGCCAGACTCTCACACTCTTGTAGGTTTATTATTCTCTGCTCCACTAAGTTAATATTGATGCAATTAACGGGTGCAAATTCACTTGGACAAAGTGATACCCAAATTGCAACCTTACATGAGGCTCGATTTCCTCTCTTGAGTGCTATAACATAACAGAGATGTCATACTTCATGAATGACCTTTCACAATAGGTGGTTTCTCTTCACAGTGGCCTTCTGGGAGGATAGTTGTATTTTTTAGCTTTTGGTTAGCACAAAAGGCATTAAATGACACATTCCCGAAGTAAAATTTTACAATACACCAGTAAATGTGTATGAAAATTTTGTTGCTGATTCGGGAAAGTGGCACTAGCTTTTTTCATTTCAAGCTACCCTGGTCTTGCATGGGAATTTAAAATCACTCTACTGTGTTTGTAGCTGAAATTCAAATTTAAATCCTCTCAAGAGGGCTTTTGGCTTGTCCAATCTTGTTTATCATTTGGGGGAAAATAACGCTACGGGCACAAACACCTTGTTGAGCTGAAGAAATGTGAAGATATTTAAAAGCAACACAGCTGATTTAAAAGAAAATATATATATGTATTCCAAAGAACTGCAACCCTTGGGCCACAATCAATGAAAATGCTTACATTTCCGTTTGGCAGCATGCCAAGAAATGGTATATAGCCTTTGTAAACATATCATGACTATTGCCCGATGAGAATGAGGGTCAACGCACCAAACCCGCCGCAAGGAAAGCTGCTCACCTAGGGACAGGACCATGATCGATGTATTTTTCAATTCTCACCCAAAACGTTCCCTACTAACGAGAATATTGAAAAACACCATTACAAGCGGGAAACCATTTTCATTCTCGCGCCCTTGGACGATTTCAGCAGGAAAAGGTAATATAGGACATGGTACCTTCAGTAATTAACTGATGAATGTAATGCATGACTGCGTGACACTTAGAGGATAGTGACAGTGTAAGTGATTTAGACCTGAGAATACATAGAAAAATGTTTGATTGCCATTCACACTACACTTCAGGTGGGGCAAAATATCTCTATGATCGTTTAGTTTGATTCTCTGAACTACTCTCAATTATTGAAATTACACTGTCATTGCCAGTAAGTCTGTCAAGCAAGTAAACCGGCCACATTTCCAAAATGAGACATTTTGCCACCCCCCCCCCCCCCACCCGGAATGTCTTCGACTGCAGTTGGATTAGAATATCAGTGTGTTACCAGATGGTTGGTCTCCATCAAAAAGGTATGACCCACTTTGGCACGTGAGACTGAATCCAGATGGTGCAGATGGTGCAGAATTTCTTAGCGGCAGGGTTCCTGCAGTAACTCTGCAATATATGTACATAAATATATCAGTGAAATATGAGAATAATTAGCCTCAGTGTTTATAGTCCATTCAGTAACCTATCACCTGAAACACCCAAAACCACTCGTGCAATTGAAGATTCCATGTTTTATTAAGTGTGACAGAAAAATTGCGTCTGAAACATAATCTTGCTAGTATTACAATTTTCAAGGGTTCATTATACCATACGTATTGTTGGTATATGTGGAGTAGAGTTATCTGGGTAAGCTGACAGTTCTTTGAACCCAATTCTGGGAAGCATAAAACGAGCAGGGTTTTTTTTTCTAGGTATCTTTAGACATTCCCCACTGTGACCCAAACAAGCACAATGAATGTAATTCGTAAAGTAAAGCAATATCGGGGCTTACGTAAATTATAATTCTCTTGTTGGCTGTACAGCGTATTCAAACCTTCTTACCAGCTAAAATGTGTTGATCAATCTTTGGACTTCCGGCAGTCATGAGTAAGATGGTATCACGTGTTGCGGCATAAACCATCTACAAATTTGTTTTGGAAAGACCATACATTACATGCAATTAAAAATGTCATTTAATAATAGAAAAAAAACTTCAATATGATGATGGGTGAAATACTAGAGACAGGTCTAAGACGACGTTGTCATTTTAGGTTTGCTCGTTTTCAAAATATTTTGTACATCCATTGATGCAGGTCTGGTAAAATTAGAATGTCTTTGTACTGCTGCTGCTGCTGCTACTACTACTACTACTACTACTACTACTACTACTACTTCTACTACTACTACTACTACTACTACTACTACTACTACTACTTATAATTATAATTATAATTATAATTATAATTATAACGATTTTATTGGAAAACACTACCCCTTTACACCAGGGCACCAGCAGGTCGAGGTCCGCCCACGATACGTTCACAGATAAAAACAATTAAAATACAAACACCTACCTGAATCTACAATAAAATTTAAAGCAGTAATCAGGACTAATAATGTCAACCAGGAAGAGGTCCATGTCACACCATACAGAGTTGAAAGTCGTTAATGAATCATGTCGCTTTATAAAGGAAAAAAATAGTATGCCAAATTTTAAAATTTTATTTTAAGTTTTAGAAAAATTTTGAAGAAATTATCGAACACCGGATTAGCCAAAACATGTGGGCTTAAGCACGTATAAAAGTACTTATAAATTGCTGAAATAAAGAAGAATCAGATTTGCCAAGCTTATTTTTAGGTGCCAAAAACATTCTACACTTATATTTTTTTCAAGGACGGGCATATGAATGGGAAATGACCAATAGTTTCAATGAAGCTCTGCATTTACAAGCAAAACTTCACATATTTAGCTAATTCATCAATTGCCACGTTCATATTTATTCATTATTATGTGGGTTGTCTTTGCTGAATATTTAGCTTAGGCAAGGAGCCGCTACTCAGAGAGACATATACGGGTAAAAGGCTCCGAAACATGTTGAGTAGTTACCCGCTGAAGACCCTTTAATTTATTTGGGATGATATAGCCTATGTCAAAAATTTTACAGAGGAACGTGTGCAATATAGACAATAGTAATTCCATATATATACAGGTTAGACAGGGACAGGTTAGCTTATGGATAGTAAAGAGTTCGAACTGCGGAATAGGATATTGACTACTAGGAAGTGGTTCTGGGCAAAAAGACACAAATACAATATCATGATTGCATAATTAACACTTTGTATATATATATATATATATATATATATATATATATATATATATATATATATATATATATATATATATATATATATATATATAGTAAGAACTGCTAATATTTCTTCAAAATCAATCAAAGAAAGCATACTCAGTACTTCTACTGCATGACCGTGTTGATATGGCACTTGCACATAACTGCCTCCATTGAACAATTCTTCACTTGAGAATGGGGATTTCGTCGAATGGATATGTGCGTTTCCCATTTCACCTAGGCGACTGGTGCCAAAGGTTGGAGGTGTGAGTCCCGCTCGTTCCGAACATAAAATATATATTTTCGGCATTTCCTTAATGCTGGTGGATTTAAGTTCCTGATTCTGAAAATAAATGCCGACTCAGTATCTATAGTGCATAACCGTGTTGATATGGCACTGATATTTTTATATTATTTGCACATTACAGAACATATTCTCATGAATATTTACACTGATTTTGAAATACATGTATTTTGTTCATCAAATCCATCATTTTTCCACCCAGGATTTTTTACTTTCAGTTGGTGGGTGATTACCTGTCTCTTTTTTTGCTATTAATATTCCCAACTTGTGTGTGAATATTTCGCATTTAAATGTTAATAAGTCTTGGTATGTTGACAAGCTGCCAATGTACTGCAGTCTGAACTAAGAGAGTGAGCATACCTTTAACATTTTTACAGAATTTCTCACAGCTTGCAACACTTGACTAATGCCGTTCCTGTGAATTATGTCTCCCTGTGGACCGGAGGAGACGCATTGCTTTCGTGAACGCTACTCCCCCTTGTTGTTGTTATCATTGTTCTATTATTGCTGTTATTGTTGCTGTTGTTATGCTTTAAGGTATTTGGTTTCCGTTCAATAAGTCTTCAAGAATTTAAGGACTCTTGATAAAACTTAGCAGGATGTTTTTCTTGGGAAGACCAAAGTTGGATTTGTGTTTGAGTCACCTTGACATAACTCTCTAGGACACAGACCGAATGTGTGAATTTCGTTTATGTGCCATTACTCTTTAAGAATTTAAATCTGTAAAATTATGTATCTCGGTAGAACAAAGCTTGCGATTGTTTTGCGGTGACCTTGGCCTAATGGTCAAGGTCACATCACATTTACCATACAAACTCCGAACTTCTTTAAATGGTAACAAGGACAGTCCAGGGCGTTAGGTCTGCTAAGCAGGCAAGGGATGAGTGTCATGAAATTCTGGTCCCAGAATTTCAATGTTTATCGATCTGTTATCTGAAACTGAATAAGGTGAGCTTTCATTTTTTTCAAAGCTGCAACATTATTCCTCACTAAGAGATATAATGGGTCTTAAATACTTAATCTATATACCACGAAATCTTCATCATACACGGGACTGGAACTCTATTTGTCTCTTATCTTGTCCAAAACATTAGTTGTGCTTATATCAAAAGTTCCCCCTGAGATCAGACCAGGGTGGATGAGTTACACTGACAACTACAAAGTCAGTTTCTGTGGAACCTTCACGCAAACTTATTCTATGCACTAATCGGCCCGTTTTGTCTTACTTTTCAAGTCCCTGTGGAAGATCACGCATATTACATAAGCCAGATCGGAGGCGAGACATCGTTTTTTATTTTCCAAATTAAAAGGCTATGGATTATTCCGGCAATGATTCTTACATTGCGAAAGCTTATTTCCGCCTCAGCATTATTGTAAATAGGACGGATATCCCTATGGGCCTATCATTTGGTGTGCCACAATGACATAACCTGAGAAACCAAAGCTTTGCCAAAACAGTACAGCTCCGTTATAGTTGTTTTCAGTGCTAGTTTTTATATTTGCCACGCACATCCATTTTTTAAAAATTCGTTCAGGATGGATTGGTAAAGTGCACGAGAAAGAACATTTTTTCGGGGTTTTTTTTAAATGAACATAGTATATTCAGGTTTTTTAAGAATTCCCTTTGTTCCATGATTACAAAATGTTTAATTGCATGCTTGCTTTGCTCTTGTGTCATATTTGCTTGTTGTGATTCACCGGCATTACATCTATACAGCTTGCCTATGTAGCCCTCAAAGCACGTTTTTCCTGTTACCGTTTTCCATGTGACTGGCATAAACACGATAAATGCGCTGTTTTTTCTTCACCCTAAATTCATTTTACATGATATGATTTTTTGGCAGAGCGAAGACGGTCTAGACACCTAAATTGAGACATTTTTTGAGTAGATATTTCCTTTTGATTATGTTTTGTTCTTTTTGTGTCGTTATGCTAGAACTGCAAAACATACCTGGGCACCATTTATTTACTTTTTTTCCAAACTCAAGTATTACTCTGTACAACATTAGCTAAAGCTTTACCTTGTGCCTTTTGGTCCTAATTTGACTTGATAGGCTAATCTATAGCCAGAGTATGCGTTCTTGCTTGAAACAACTGTTTTTTTTAAACATGTCATTCGATACTACAGTTTTAAAAATTCCCAGCAATACTGCTGACTCATGTGGGTATGAGGCACTGGACTGTTGCAGTGGTGGAACATAAAATTCAAGCCTGACTGAAGAATTGCGCACGTACGTCACTTACATGGTGTGGTGTATTAGTGCCACACCTGTTTGTGTCTGACAGCTAAGAATTTCGGTGATGATATAGATGCAATTCAACGTGGGGCTGTAAAGACTGTCCCTTGCTGCCCAGGCACTGTTATATGCTGTTTATTTGTTATTGTTATCTTTGCCACCTACAGAGTTGAGAAACCTATGCAGGCTAGAGATATTATGTCTTTGTATTCACCTATGAGCTTCATTCAGTCTACTTTGACAGTCTCGGTGCCTTGGATGCTTGTTGTCAATTTACCACTCCTGAATAAGTATTCGTGTGTTGTTTCTTTTTCCTTTTCTGATCATCGTGAACTTGCTCAACGCATCGTTTGTAGTGTCACAATATGTGTTGCAGATATAATATCAAAAGTAGTTCCTGTAACACGTTTCCTCTTAACTCATTCCATACCAGTCGATGATATTTACGTTTATTTACCCAGATTTAAGACGACAATTGCATATTTGAATTTTTCATGAAAAGAGCTTTCACTCAAGTACCAACATGCCTATAGTCCCCAGTCAGTGGTTCTGGCACTGGCATAAATGAGGGAACATATACAAGACTGCTCCTAACTTAAAAACGCGGTTCTTTTGCTTACTTTGCAGGCGAAAATAACAGGGTTTTTACCTTGATCACTGTGTAGTAGTAATAAAGCGTCTGAACACTATTTGCAGTCAGCACGCGGTATGTGTTGAGCCACATGCAGATCGATTGATTTATTCAGAGACGCAATTCTGAGTTAGACCACAGTGAGTCTCTTCTTAAACCTTTTCTTTCAGGTGCATGATGATCAAATCACACGTTTTACTCGCACAAACGTAACATAACAGTTACGTTACCGCACATCTGTTGTAGTTTCAGTGATGAAATGCGTCGTCGTTTTGTCTATACTAGATATGACGTCTACCACCGCTTCGATTGCATTAAGTAACACGCTTCTCCTTGTCTATGTAGCTAACATGTGAATGTATACACATTCAGCTTCATTGTGTTTCTGGTGTCCGCAAATATTGATTTCTGTGTATTCCCAATTTTATTTAGGTTCTTTCCGCAAATATTGATTTCTGTGTATTCCCAATTTTATTTAGGTTCTTTCCTGTACATGTTCATACAAAAGGTCATGACGCCACACATTAATCTTTCTTTTTTGTTCAAACCGCAATTAATCTTAATTTACGAAGTTTGCACCAAACTTTAAAAAGGTTTAAGGTCCAGAAGTTAAAATGTTTCACTTCAAAAATAAAAATTCTAGCATTGCTTCTGGGGATATCTGCCGACATGATCTGAAGCTACGTGTGACATCTGACGTTCCCACATATTGTATATTATTTCCTGAAATGCCCTTTTGTGAAACTTGTAAAGTTAACGTAATCAGCAAGCACATATATAGGATTTTGACATTTTTGAGGCTTCGTGAAGTCTATGTACCAAAGGTGTATCCGACGTCCACTCCAGACAAGTAAAAAGAAATTATTCCCTTTGTATAAACATAGTCCGTCTTCAGTCTCGGCAGAATATTTTTGAATGGCGCGGCTTCCAACGTTTTTCCGAGGCTCTTCCCTAGGTGCCCAGTGTGAGTGGCTTGAAAGTCGTGGCCTCTAAGATCGCGATTCGCGTATGGTCTGTTCACTGGGTCAAAAGAGCCTATGTCTCCAAACACAAATGTGCTACAAAAATCATTTTCCTTATGTATTATCTTCCCGTACAACGTCTGAGTACATATGTTTGAGATTCAGATGATGAACACTGTTTAAAGTAACCACCAAGCAGGTCTGACAGCACCATCAATGAGTATCCTTTCAAACATAATCTTTCAATTATGTATCTTTGATGTCAAGGCATTTTTTATCGTTACATTGACGTTGCACATAATCCTCATGCGTGTATGTCAACATTCACCAGTCGATACTTTTTGATTTACATGCATTGGTTTTGATTCCCATGAATTTTCACAATAAAGTTAATTATGGAAGAGTTAATTTGGCTTAACATAATGATTGCCATATTATATTGTAATTTCGATAGGAGCTTTTCTCAGCACAATGATTTTCATATCACTTTTCGACCGATAACGTTAAAGCAAACGCATATATCGTATCATGTTTGCATTTTACCCTATCTTCAGGAAATGTAAAATATACCCAAGTAAACCAACTGCACTTTCTTTTCATTTTGGACACGCGCCATGTATATATTGACAAATCCAAAGAGAATATCAAGTTCTTGGAATGCCTCACAAAAACACTCAATATTGGAACATTTTAAGGCGTCGGCAACAGAGGAAATGGTTTATTGACCACCTATACTTTGCATCTGGGTCTATCGGTGAACTAATGGATGCGCAACTGGTAGGTCGCCGGATATGGTGCCACATGCCATTTACATGGTTGGGTCGCCGGATATGGTGTCACATGCCATTTACCTCAATAGGAAGCAGTATCACATGCAGGCTATCACCTCGCACATCGTTTATTGTATCAAAATAGGGCACCAATACTTATACTAGTTGCCATTTAATTGTAATTTTGGAGAACGATGAAACCTGTACGATACCGTGGCCCCGGCAACTCATGGACACAGCACCAGCGTGGGACTCAGCGTTATATTTTTTGTAACTTCATGAGGAATCTGTAGTTTGGTAAACAGTTAAGTTATGTCTGTGTTCCAACACAAATATATTGTTTTTCTAGGAATTCTTTCTTTCTTCTTTCTTTACCGGCACATTTGTCCGACATATAATTTGACAACTATTGCATAAAAAAACCAAACATGGCTTAATTATAGTTCCATACATGAACCCTTGAGTTTTTGTCGAGATTAAACGGTTTTGAAAAGTATGCTGCATATTAGGGTCATTTGAAAATTTGATATTGAACATCACCAAAACCATTATAGATGCTGGTTACCAATCCATTTCAACTTATAGATTAGTAACACTGCACACTGTTTTGTATGTCACGTATGACCTCTGAAGGTAAAAGGTCAAGTTCATTTGGACATTTCACATATTCATCCTGCCATAACTCTGTCAATTATTATCCAATTTTTACCATGTAGGAGCCAAATTATAGGTATTGCAATATCACATATTTTTGCAATAAACATGTAACCTCTAAAGGTCAAAGGTCAAGGTCATTTGGAAAGTTTCATCTAGCTACTACTTAATCAATTTTCATCTGATTTGGTTCATGTTGGACTTAACATATAGATATTGTAGCTCTGTACATTTTTGTAATTTACATTTGACCTCTAAAGGTCAAAGGTCAGGGTCATTTGGGCCTTTGAAATGTTCATCTGGCCATAACTGGGTCATTTTTCATCCAATTTCAGTCGTGCTAGGCTCACATTGTGGGTGTTGAAACCCTGCACATTTTTGTAGTTTACATGTAACATCCAGAGGCTAAAAGTCAAGGTCATTTGGACCTTTGATATTTCCATCCTGCCAAACATGCAACATTTAAAGGTACACAGATAGATTTGATTTCAAGCAAATCTTTTCTAGTTTACTATGCCAACGTGATCAGCCTTCCTGTAAAGACAAGCAGCAGTTCACACTTAGTACCCTGCAATGAAGTAATTGGGCCATATTTCTATTGATATGTCCAACCTGCTCGCATGCGGTGAATGTGTGAATCTTGCAGTTGATTGGCTCCCAAAACACAGCTTCAGGTAAGGGCACTGTTCGTCAATTCCAAAGGAATTGCTGCTTTCTGTTTCATCATCATCATCATCATCATCATCATCATCATCATCATCATCATCATCATCATCATCATCATCATCATCATCATCATCATCATCATCATCATCATCACTGGCTGGCTGTACTAGTTTCAATTGCGGTTCATATGATCCATATCATGTTTGTTATGTTAGTTGAGAGTGTCCATGTTCATTATTCGTCCGGTCTGTCACGTGTGTGTAATGGAATATCTCATTCTGATGTTTGAAATTCAAGTATAAAAATTACATACCCAATTTACAATATGGCAAAAATGGATTTATCTAATTTATACATTATATCAACAAAACGAATCACTCTCATCGGATTAATCTCTCTGTGGAGACTTTCTTTCCTTTGATCCTGAACTGTGAAAAGATTTATTACCATTCTGACAGATGAGAAAACATTTAAAGGATAAAAGAGGTATAATCAGAATATATAATGTAATATTTGACAATCACACTATGTCTGTTGCACCTGAATTATGATTGATATTAACGATGACTAATTATATACATATTACTCTTCCTATTTAAACAAAAGGGACAAGCATAGCCTTAAACTTTTGAAAGGTGACTAAGTCGTACTGAATATGTTTAATTTCATCATGTTGTCGAAAGAGAGTGACAGGAAGTAAGTCAACTTGCATTTTGTTAGTCTACATCCCGAAAACCGAGAAACACTCGAAAGCTTAACTTGCATACCATTGATTACATCGTCATGCAAAATTGTCAGGTATGCGCTGTCACTTCGCCACTAGGTTGTAACCCTCTGTGACACACGCACAGCTCATGGGTTTTCATTTGTATTGAACTGCAAAAGGTATATTTTGACGGTACACCAGTCGCACGACAACATACATAAATATTCCATGTGTTATTTTAGCGTCCTTTGCTGGACAGTTGGTCCAGTCACGTTTAGCGCGCCGAACTTATGTTGTGGCTATGTGTAATCGTCATCATAAACGTCCAGAGTGACTAACAACTATGTTATTATCAAACAATTGAGTGACATGCTTTATGCATTATTCATGATAAACTTTTGGCTTGTCAAATATTTTGGGTTCTTTGTATCATACTTGTATTTTTACATATTTCGGTATCCAATATGCTATTTGCACACATTGAGTGTGTGCTTGGCTCACTGCAGCGCATTATTCGCAAAGCAGGCAAGGAAAGTTGTTGACCTGGAAAAATCTTATCTACGGATCCACAGGCATGCAGGTACTTGAATGGAAGGTCTTTTTGGACAAATTTTAATTTGGGAAAATTATTATTCAAGTTAGCGCATTTTTTTGGGGGGGAGCGGCACTGAAAGAGTGAAAAAAAAGTAACGTAAATGTTGCAACTCCCCCCTTACAAATGTCAGTAATAACGTTTTTTGTACTGTACGTCTATACTGTTTGTGATTCAGAACCATTTAAGGTAAGCGCTCCTTAATTTCGACAAATTATACAGCCTGGGGTGCTCAGAACAATCGTTATCCTCGCTGAAGTGGTTTTTAAATTCAAACTTGAGAAAATTGTGTGGCGAGTCATAAGAATGTTTTATACACTGGCAAAAGGAGTAGAAAAGAACCTGGAGGTTGTGTGAACAAAAAATCAGAAAATGATGGCAACACCCAGTATTGAACAATCCTATAGAGACCAAGGTATTGTACAGACCTACCAAACTTATTGACACTTTAACCAGCATCTTTGAAAAAAGAAGTATACTATCATCCTAACACTCCTTAGAAAAAAATGAAAGCGCTATCATGTGTATGGATGTAACAAATGAAATAATCCTGACTAAGTTTAATGAGAATCTGACAAGTGGTTTTGAACAATCTGGAGAAGGAAAATGTTACGTCTTTGGGAGATATATCGCAAGACAAAGTGTGGTAATTAATTTTAATTCCTTTGATTTAGGTGCTAAAAGTTCTTCAATATCTCTATCTATTGCAGCGGTCAAAGGCAATAAATATGCCAAGCATAGACGCGTTCTACCTAATTAAAATACTTTCAATACATGCACAATTCAGCTGCATATACAGTCTGTTCAGATTCAGAACAATTCACCTCTAAATTGTGTGTTCATCAACCTCAAGCAAATACACACATGGGCTGTGTAGAACACAGAAGAACTTCAACAAATGACGTCTGGCACATCAGGACTTTTGTCGGAATTACATGTACATTCTGTAAAATATATTTGACCCTTGTTTATTTGGTAAACCTTATGATGAGAATGCCAAAAGTAGTAGTGCGCGTAGTAGTAGTATGCTTAGTTACTGCAGTAATAGTAGTAGTAGTAGTAGTAGTAGTAGTAGTAGTAGTTGTAGCAGTGGTAGTAGTAAGCTAAAGGACAAATTGGTTTTAGACATCAAAATCAGAATACATAAGTCGGTAGACATTACAGTGGCTTCAATGAAATTTTCCTATGTTAACATCAAGGATTAGAAGGGCATCAGGGTTGACATCAGTACTCGTGGTCTTTCAAGCAGATCAATACCGCTATATCTCCAATTTAAAACACTCTATCTGACACTACATAATTGACTTCAAAATGCCTTCTTGACATCATAATGTCTTACATCAGTGAATCTCACAGTGGCTTCACATCAGAGCAACATTACTTCACCTTGTTATGTAATCTTCACATGAGATATAAGCATAATAAATACCTCATGGAACACTTTTTCAACTCGGATTCATCTTTTCTAGTTAAATTGTGTGGTACATCGAAAGGCCGATAAAGTTGCTCGCATCAGAGATAAATTTCGAGAGGCCAGGAGTGCCGGAAGCGTGAAGGATTCTCTGGATTTCAATATTATGTATATACATCAGAAAGAGTTGATCATGCATTATTCTCACTTTTACAAGGTATACTCGTACGTAAATGACACAATAAAGTGGATTTCTAATGCAAAAAATATTGCTTCGAGATTGGTCACGTGACCTGTGTAACATATTTCAAAATCGCTGGATCGCCAAAACCCACTCCTTCAGATCATAGTTCACCTCAGAAAAGGCGTAACAAAGGGCAAAGCCAGGCATAAATAAGATAGTAGGTGCAAATAATGTGAAAGGAATACACTGGTAAGGTTATTCAGTAAATTTGAGTTTATATGTTCCAAAGAACAATCGCCACAGCTGGAACACAGCCAAACGCGGGCGGGCGAAAATAGGCGATTTTACCATTATCAATGGCATATATACAAAACGGTGATCCACTTCATGAATACATTACCTTTTGACTTTAAGCCTATGCCATGTAAAACATCATTGTAAATGTTTAACAGACGTTTTACTACAAGGTATGAAATTAGCTATACCTGGCATTACCTCTGTGAAAAAGGTGATACACTAAGTTAAAGAGAAATTACATCTATCTATCTATCTATCTATCTATCTATCTATCTATCTATCTATCTATCTATCTATCTATCTATCTATCTATCTATCTATCTGTCTGTCTGTCTGTCTGTCTGTCTGTCTGTCTGTCTGTCTGTCTGTCTGTCTGTCTGTCTGCCTATCTTTGTACATATATACATATATATAACAATATATATATGTGTGTGTGTGTGTTTGTGTGTGCGTGTGTGTGTGTGTTCATGCCTGCGTGTGTGTAATGATGCGTCTTGCTTAACTCATTCCACACTATGGGGACAGGCCTTGGTCAGTGGTTCTAGCACTGCCTGGAAAGTCATGCTGCAGCTGCCCTTGTGCCAGCTGCAGTATGACTTGCCAGGCATCGCCAGAACCACTGACTTAAGACTATAGGCACGTTGGTACTTGAACGAAAGCTCTTTTCACGAAGAAGTTATATATTCAATTGTCGTCTTAAATCTATGTAAATATACGGAAAAATCAGGGACTGGTGTGGAATGAGTTAAACTCGGCCGTGCTCTTATGCTCCATATGCCTCTGCCGAAAGGCCATCAACTAAACTTGTACCTTTGTAAACAGGAGCTAGTTCTGTTTCACACACATACCATACAAAATAAATTCAAAATGTATATTAGATTTTTTGCACTAGTATACCGGTTCACAACGAATGTAGTGTGCCACATAGGAAGTTCATTCTAGTATTACTTTTACATTTCATGGTCTTCTTATGTCCGGTATGGTACTCAAGATTACATATTTTGCAGAAATCATCCAATAACGTGTGACAAAACACTGCATATACATGTAGAGATATCACATTCCAAGGGCGAAATGCCGTCATGGTAGTCATATGCAGTGTCACAGCAGGAGGCAAGTGATTGTGGAGGGGACTGTCAGGTAGCAGCAAAACACAGTGTTGCCGTTTTTTTCTTGCTTTCCTCCAAAGCAGACCAAACTCCCTATTATCTCCACTGCATTAATCTGTTCCATAACTGTAAATACAATCTTAACGTTATGGAACAGACCGACACAAAATGCACTGTCACTTGTCATGTCAACTGGTGAACCAGCCAGGAAATTGATCATTATCACTTTGTCTATTGGCAGTAAGTGTGCCTTGTTACACTGTAGTGTTTCTATGGTAACCAAAGCAGAAATGTGTCACTTTTGTCAGTGCTATAATAGGGATCATGTAGTCAGAGGAAATCAAATGCAGTCGAGAAAACACGGAGATTTGTGTGTTTAGTAGGCAATTTTCTTTTCCCTTTTTCCACTCATGTATCACAAAATCGCCTGAGTGCTTTAGCGCTTAAATGTCTCATTGAAAGAAACTCTTTACAAGGAGAAATGTACATGAGGGCTATCAGAATAACAGCCTAGATCATCAACCTCCTTTGGTGTAGACTGACTCTCATTCTGACCACAAAATGCAGGTAACTTTAGAGGATTTTGTCTTCGCAAACAAGCGTGGTTACTTTAGATGTAAATCTATGTTTTATCATGAAACATAGTGTAAAAAAGACTGAACAAAGGTATCATGCAAACGTATCTTTTAAGTCGCACATACGGTAAAATATGGAAATTACATGCATGTTTTTGTAGTATACCATAATTAATTGATGATCTCGGAAAAAAAAAAGAACAGAGCAAATCTTGAAAATGCGTATAAAGACGACAACAATCAACGAAAAATAACATAAAATGAACACCTTAATTTTGTCGCTTGTTCCTTCACGTTTCATCGTTGGTGTTACATTGTTGGCTTCCCGTTAAAATTTTTCAAGCCAAACATGTTGAATGAAGCCAAGTGTATGTTTGGGTCGGCTATATTACACATTTGGATATATGAAACGAAGCTATAACATGGCCTGTAACTTATCGGCGGGTGTATATCCTCTGCAATTGACATTGCCACACCCCACCCCAGGATATACATGTAGAATAATGTGGTGTCAATATCTGTACCACAGTATATTATAACCTGTTATCACTGTAGTATTTATTTCACGAATTATAGCGTGCTTAGTTGTACCATTCTTCATGTGAAAGTGGGACTTCCCAAAGCATGTGTTCCTGACACTCAACGGTGTTGTCGGTTTCACTGTGATGTAACAGCCAAGAGTGTATTAGGTGAAAAGAGCCCTTGCTTCCCATTCACTTCCATGTTGAATTTCAGGTTTGAAATAACGATTTACACACAAAGGCACAAATGGTAGGGTCCAGGAAAGATCTAATGCCGTAAGCTTATTAGTTTGGGAAAATTATGCAAGTGAAAAGTTGGACTTTCAGATTTTTTTCCTCGCATTTTTTCCAATAAATACATAATTTATGTATATATATTGTATATATGTATATATATATATATATATATATATATATATATATATATATATATATATATATATATATATATATATATATATATATATATATGTAGGTATATACATATACATAGGTTGCTGCGGTGTGTAGTTACGTTGCTTGGTGTGGGTGCAGGTCAGTTTTTCAGGCATTTCAATTGACAGAGCTGTGCAAGTGTCAAGAATGAATCAATATGAGAATAGTGTAACTGCTGAAATTGATGCGTCTGAAGCCACATTTGTACATTAGTAAGAACTGATTAGTGATATAGAGTTAATAAACTGCGCTTAAATATCTTTGGTTATGTTTGACAAAAAATAAAGCACGATGCCTGCTGTATTTTCGCATAAGTCAGGCACGTGAATGGACACATTTTGCACCATCTTCAAACGTTTTGGCTGTACACTTGACCACTAACATGAGAGAAGAGCCTGTTTTTAGAGCCTAGACATGATGGTTGTTCAAATTGTCCACTCCTGGACACAGAATTTAAATTCGATTGACGCTGATTAGAAATCGTACTAACCCATTGAACGCTTTGTATTTAGGGATAGACTTCATGAGTTCATGGGCTTTATGTTGATTATCCCTTGCATCTTATTCAAAGAAAAAAAATGTCAAAACATTTTTCCTCCATTGACTGACCCACTACGTTTGGCCTTAAAAATGTACTGCCGTAGCTCCAAAGATTTATAGTAATTACCCTGTCCGTGTTATAAACCATGTTCTAATGCGACCATTTACCAGATACCGTATGATCGAAAGGCAAAAGACTGAAGTGCGGCATGGATCAAAAGTACGCAATCAGCAGTCACCAGGTGGTGGGAAACGCTTGCAATTCTTGGAATGGTCGGTGCCTGGGCTGTAGCTATCTATTACTGCCTCCAACAAAAGGCCATATGAACGACAATGCTTGTCCGCAATCTATCTATCTATCTATCTATCTATCTATCTATCTATCTATCTATCTATCTATCTATCTATCTATCTATCTATCTATCTATCTATCTATCTATCTATCTATCTATCTATCTATCTATCTATCTATCTATCTATCTATCTATCTATCTATCTATCTATCTATCTATCTATCTATCTATCTATCTATCTATCTATCTATCTATCTATCTATCTATCTGTGTGTCTGTCTGTCCGTCCGTCCGTCCGTCCATCCTCCATCCACCCATCCCTCCATCGATCCATCCATCCACTTATTGTCAGATTGCTGTGGTTAAGAAAAGTTAAAGAACACTGACGACGAAGAATCGGTCAGTGAATTGTGAGAGGACCTAACATGATGGTAAATCCGAATATCGGCTGCCTGGGAAGCGTGAGTGTCAGATCTGATCGATCGCGGGGTGATTACAGATAGGGGAGATTATGCTTCAACATCAACAACATCGCGCATTGACAGGCGATAGCTACTAGATCAAAGAGTTTTGCGGCTATTTGCAAAATCCCAGCATACGGAAAAACTATGCTCTCACTCTGTCACTCAGGTAATGTCGGTCTACTGTATATATATATATATATATATATATTCTTCTCTTCATAATTCATCCGTTGTTTCTTGCAACAGACACCCTTTTTGCTGCCTGTTGACTGTAATGCTATCTGATAATTCCCTAAATGAAGATCAAGATTACAAGTCGCCCCATTGGAACAGTAAGTTTTGTCGTTACCTAAAGTAACACAATTGAACAAATTCCGAATCTTATACTGAATATTATCATATACTTTGGCGAGCAAGACCTTGTGCGTCCATGACAATCTGTAGAGGTCATGACCTTATTAACTCCTTTGCCCGTTGGAATTGAAAATCACAGTCACATGGTTCTTCCGTCAACTTTGCTCTTATTAAAAATTTGTCATAAGATCTCATAAATCACGCTAAACCTTCATAGAGTCATCGCATCACTTCAGTCAGTCTACTGGTTGTGTACGGATTTTGTCCGTGGCCAGCACCTTTGGTCCCGATGCCATGGGCAGTATTTAAATTTTTGCTGATACTTTTTTCGTCCGATTTTGATGAAAATACATAATTGATATCAGGGTTTCTATCCTACAGTGTTGTATATGGATATAAACAAGTACAAACATAGCATCTAACACAATTGTATGTATACGTATTTTATTGATTTTTCTTTTCTTTCTTTTTTGGGATGGGTGGGGGTGGGGGTGGGGGGACTACCCTTTTACCGCTATCAGTGCAGGAAACACTATGTGTTTAAATGAACAATTTCAGTATGTAAACTGAAGATACGTGCATTATTACATTATATAAAAGACCACGACAGGTCCGACTGGTCACAGAGTAACTCACGTATGTGATGCCATGCCTCAGATAGAACTCTCTCTCTCTCTCTCTCTCTCTCTCTCTCTCTCTCTCTCTCTCTCTCTCCATTTCCCATGCAAGCCTTGACTTCAAGAAGTGACCGTTGACATCCGTTTACTAGACAGATCTTACCGTAACGAATGCCTCTTCAGAATAGTGTTTCTAACATGTCGTCAGCGAAACACATTTTCTGGATTCGATTAATGTGATGCAGAAAGTTGCACTGGTACCGGCAGGTATTTGCAAACACAAGTTTCAAGCACAGGGCTATATCTGCATTTCCCTGTCTTTAATAATATACTGTTTTGTAGCACGTCTCATGTACTATATTTGAACAGGTCAACCAAATCTCTTTGGCAGACAGCAATCACGTACGTCACCATTATGTCAAAACATCGAATAGTATTACGTTACAACACTTTGTCTGAGACAATACGGTGCATTATTTAACTTTAATTAAGAGTTGCTTATATCATAAGAGTTCTGTGAGACTAGAAATACTGCACATTAGGCCCGTATGAAGTTCCAAGGCTACGACCACTATCATGATGATTTGAACGTATTTGATTTCAGAAGCAGCAAAGGGATCGGAAAACAAGCCGTTGGCATACAACAGTGCACGGTATTTGATTGAATTAATAATAAGTTGAAGATAGCTATTATATTTCATGAGGGTTATATACATACAGGTCTTGTGTTTCCTTGAATAGAACGCGTATTTTCAATTTTTAGCATAATTCAGCTGTCTTTATGCTGGAAGAAAACAATATTACTTATATTTCTATTTGTGAGGGAAAAAAAGCATCAGAAAGGTTTTGATTCCAGGACAGTTTTTTTCCGCCAAGTAACCTAAGCTAGGTTCTTGTTCGCGGTAAAAATTTGTTTTGAACTTCCAGACAAGAAAAGTTACAAATTCAGAGCTCGAAGGATTGACAAAGGACCAAAGTGCTCGCTTTTTGCTGTAATTTGGTTCGGGCATTCTAGAAGAAACTGTTTATTTGTCTTGTTCTCCGCTGCACATGAGCAGCCCGAAGATTTAATCAAACTTTGTGGCATAATGTAAGTATTGACTGTCCTGGAATTTATTCTCATGCGCGGATGGATTTGGGACTTGTGCGGTTATCACTGCTGAAAAAATCTGGGCCATGTGGAGCATTTGAATTCAAATTACTATTTTGAAACTTGCCAGAGAATCCAAACTTCTTGTTTGTATGTTCCAATTAGGCCGTGAATTGACAACTGAAGCGAAAAATAACTGTTTGCCGTGTTCATTTCTACAGAGTACCGAATTATTAGGTCACGTGTATATCTGGTATCAAAGCCGGATTCATGTAGGGGGTGGAGATGGGAGCGATCGAGTGTTGTTACAAGTTCGCAGGTGCTTATCCGTTCTTAATTTTGTACGCAGGGGAATTCTTTTCTGTTTAAGTGTTTTTCCCGAGATCTGGGACATGTCAGAACTGTCACCGGCAGGAAACCATAACCGGTTGACCCAAACCTGCTGTTTAAGATAGCAAAACCGTGCACAGTTTCAGTTTAGACCTCATTCTGGCAACATAGTACAGATGAGTGATCACATTCCGTGCAGTGCATATGGTGGCCTCTACGTTCACAAAACATTTATATAATAACTTTCTTGTGTGAACAGATGTTAATTACACTACGCGTGGCTTAGCAGGTACCCGGTCAGAGACCGGACACCTGACGATAACCGGTAAGGGCTATGCAGGTCAGACACAGCCTTCTTAAGGGACTACCATAAAGAGTTCGGGTTTTTACACTTTATGTCGGCCCCGTCACTTTAAGAGCTGTACATATGGCATGCTGCTCACGGTGCAGTTTGTCCTTCCACGCATGAGTTCAGTTATCTCCCGGACGATGCTTCAATATTCAAGAATTGGCTTTAGATGTAAGAAATACACCTCTCCAAATATTTCCGTCTAGCACATATTTCATACCTCTCAGGTGGTCTGCCCTGCACATTGCTTTAACATAAACATCATCTGTAGTTACGTGCTTTGACCATAAACTGTCACACGATAAGGTGGAGCAAGGTGTGTGTGTGGGAATTCACTCCGCTCTTACTAGCGCTTGTTCTTGAGAAAGAAAGGGATTTTGTTTTCAAGTGTGGTTCAACTGCGTCATCGATTCCTTTTTTTTAACTCGTTGAACGGTACACCCTTGGATTACCCAAATAGCTATTGCCCAGCAGCCGTCGTCTACAGTGAGTGCGCTCATTTTTCTTTTTCTGAAGTACTGACTGAAATGTCTTCTGCAGATAGGCTTAATGTAGATTCCACAAGACGGCCTAAAATTTACCCCTTGCGTAACGCTACCATTAATTTCCCTTTTTTGATAAATGATAACTCTGCTTTACCACCATAATAACCAAATTTATGGAGAGAGAAATGATCACACTGTAGTTCAGGGAACAACAAAAAGGGAATAAAGAAATAATATAAGAGGCCATGTCACTTGTCACGCGCGGCATTTGACATTAGACTTTTTGCCCGCCTCCCCCCCCCCCCCGTCAAAAGTGAACCTCCGTGACACGCAAATGATCTTTTCCTTGTGTATCATGAGTCTGCTCCAGACCATTATGGTTGACCTGTTATGACACAGGCCTAGGACTGGTCTTCTCCTATTAAACTCGTTATTAGTCCTATCTATCACGAAGCCCGACAATGAGTTTATATATTAACTCTAAATAATCATTGTTTATTTATTTATATTGAGCAACTGTGCCCCTTCAATCTTTATGATGCGATTGCAGGTCTGTGTATGGATTAGCCAGAGAGCAAATGTTGGGTATGTAGGCATACTTTAGGTGACTACTAATAAGCCTACCAAAAATTATGAATGTGGATTTAAGGATAGCGAAGAGTCATTCAAAGCTATCGCGCAACTTCAGACACATAAATTTGCAGTTGGCCATATGAACATTTATCGCCTTAGAAAGTCTGCGTAGGCCTACACAATTAAGATAAAGATAAAAGTGTTTGTGCACTATAAAGAGAGGGCGAAGGAGGGGTTCTAAGCAGACTTTAATTTAAATGTCTTACACTTTAGAGAGAAAAGCCTTATATATAATTTACCCACTAGCACAAAAAAAAAAAAAAAAAGAAAAAGAAAAACAAAAAACGAAAAGAACAAAACAAAACTAAAAACAAAACCAAAAAACAAAAAAAAAGCAAAAAAACAAAAACAAAATAAAATAAAACCAAAGCAAAAACAAAACAAAACAAAAAACCCCCCAACAAATTTCCCTTTCATTTGGGACTGAGTCAACAGCCTGCACTAGCACATTTTGCGCAATGCGCACAAAGTGCTCCGAGAAAATTGTTGACTGAGACCATGATTTCTGAAACTGAATTTAGTCTTTTTAAAATTTGTATATCAGATTATCTCATAGGTATAAATCATCCTCACTACTAGAATCGCTTATAGCAGCGAAACAGATATGATTCACAGTTTTGTTACTGTATTGAAAACACATCTTTACATGTAATTATTTAGCATTTGTACACTGAGCATTTACGATCTGGAGACTAAACGCCTACACTCTTTGAAATCTTCGCTTGTGTGTAGGCGTGAGGAATGCATAGAATGCGCAAGTCCACGACCATTTACCCTGGGTAGAATGAAACAGATAAAAACTGGAAATACTTGTCAAAGTTTTTTTATGAAAAGTTTATTCTTCTTTTTACCCTTAAATCGTCATTTCATACATTGATCAACAGGTTTCCTGGGCACACTCAGGACATTTAATGCTCCAAGTGCACCAAGGTAAGCTGTTGACTAATGTTTCATTATTCTTTTAAAACTTCTCTGAAACATTCATTCAACTTGTTTTCTTAAACGTGCAGGATAAGAGACCCTGTCCCGGTTTCAAAGACACAGCTGACATATATCTATAATAAAGTAAATAAAAAAGCTCAGTCGAACAGATTCTATAATTGTGCCAGTAACATTAGGACTATATTCAATTTGGGATAGTAATGTGGCAACGTCTGTATTTTGTGCATGTATTGCCATATCTGGACCTGGAACTCGCTTTGTTTTCTGACTTTTTTCTTACTTTCATATTCTTTGTCACGCTTTAGGCAAATAAACCTCAATAGCTCATGCCCACCCCCACCCCCAACGCCATATGCCGTTAAGCTTGACAAGTGACATGGCCCCTCAAAAGAAAAATAAATATATTGGCAGATCATCTGGGGATTCGAACTCACAGTTTTTGCATGTGCCAACGTTAAGGCAGCATCTTGGCATTTGGACCATTGTGTGGTTGGGATCAGTGCCGTAGATACGATATTTCTAATGCGTGCCGTTCAGCATACGCGCGTGTTTAATTTGTATTATAACGGGTAATTAAAGCAAACGCAACCGTGCTTAAAGTAGGTTAACGCGTGAAAGTTTTATTGCTCTTGTACTTCTTTATTTTATATTATTATATTATATCATATCTTATTGAACCCCCCCCCAACTGTTGGAGAATATCAAATTAAAGTACATCAAGAAAATATCACATACATATAGAACATAATATTATTTGTTACAATTCACGAATATCACAATTTAACATACATGATTCAAAATGTGTTACATTAAAAACTTCTAGTTCAAAGGGGGATCAATTTATGTTCATCAGAGGTAGGTTGGTCAGATCCAGGTTGGTCGAAATGGAGTCTCAGTGAATCGGTGTTATCGTCCTGCCCCACGGACCCACTCAAACTCCCTCGATTAAAGATTGTCTTCGGAAAAGAGAAGTCGTAATCTACCATTCTATTGTATAAACTTCCCGGAATGGACCTCCCAGTTACTATAAAAGTAGATAATAAATGGAAAAAAGATACAACGCGCAGGAGAATTAACTTTAAAAACGCAGTCAACTAAAAAAAAAAAAAAAAAAAAGAAAATAATAGGTTTCTGCTTTGACACGGTATCTAAGACTAGGAATGTTATTGACGGCTAGAAGTCGACTATGGCGATGATCTTTACCAAGCCCCCCAAGGCATCCTTCGATAATGGTACCCTGGGCAGATTCAAACTGAGTGAAAAAATTGCATGGTTAAATTATCACAACTTATACCGTAAGTAAGATCTGGGATACCAACGGTTTTCCATATATACGTTATCGTTGGTCCATTCCGGGAAAAGGCATGCCGGCGTTATCGTATCTAAAGATTGCCCGTCTGGCGGTAGCGCATCGGTTGTTAACATGAGTATGGTACCTTGGTTCTCGAGTTTGTCCACGACGATGAGGCGCTGATTCCCTAATGTCTAATAAAATGAGAGAGAAGCATGTTTGCTGGGAAACATTTCATGACTTCCCACCATCATACATTTCGATTTGCTTTTTCTTACTGGAAATTCCCAAGAATTTGCATTGTCGTGACGTATATCTATTAACTATTTATTGAAGCCCCGACACGCTGGACGAAATAGGAAGGGTAATATCGTCCGCATAAGCAAAATTGTTAACTTATATTTGACCTGTGGGAACTCCTTGATTTATCTCATTAAGTTTTCTTAATAAATTATCAGTTAAAACATTAAAGAATTTTTTTGACAGGGTACTTCCTTGACCGGTCCCCCTTGTAGCTCGAAAATATTTGCTCAGAAATCGTTGCCACTTAACCACATCCCTTAAATTTGTGTACCATTTAAGTAATAACCAGTCAGTTACATCTATCGTACTCCATAATTCCCAGTACAATCTTCCATGCCAAATTCTGACGAAGCACCTCTTGGCGTCCAAACTACAGACAAATACAAGAGTTTATTGTACCGGTAATGTGCAATAATATCGTACAATAGAACTATACACGGATCAGCACTTTTTTTTTTTTTCCCGGAAACCAAATTTGCTGTCAGTGACTGCATCAGGAACTTGTTCAGACAATTCGGCCAGTTTACAGGAAACAGAGCACACAGCGATTGGTCGATAGATAGAGGGGTCATTAGGGTCAAGGCCAGGTTTTTTGTAGGCAGGTACAATGCCTCCATCCCGCAAAACGGTAGGCATAATTGTGTTGCTGAATATGAAAGTAAGCAGGGTGGATAAGTCGGTCCTTAAAATGTCGCTGTTTCCATACAATAAATGGTTAGCAGTGATCCGGTCCATGTCAGGAGCACTGCTGAGCGACAAAGATTTGATGTATGCATTCACATCCTCATTAGTTATGTATAACCCTTTGGTTAGGCGGTTAAAGAGAACCTCCCATGACCTTTTCCTCTTTGAAATGATAAGCAAAATCATTTGCCTGCAAGGTTGAATTTGGGTGTCTTCTTACACGTCTGTTTATTTTATTAAAAAAAAACTCATTTTTCTCTAATGGGACAAACTATTCAAATTATTAAAACTATTGTTTTTAAAATCCAAATTACATTTTCTGCTCAATCGTTTATACTGTTTCTTCATATGCTTTCATATATTAAAAAGCGGACCATCCTTCGCCTGACCGTTATCTCTCCACAAACGCCAGTACTTCGTGGACACGTGCAGCTTTATGAGTGCACAAGTCAAACATATCTAGCATATATATATATATATATATATATATATATATATATATATATATATATATATATATATCACGTGTTAGGAAAGTCCTATTTATGCACTAATCTGCTGCCATACTTGGACGCGTGTCCACAAAATAACGGCACTCGAGCATAACAATACGAAGCCGTTATTCAATTTGAGCACGATGCACTTTTAACTTGTGTACAACAAATAAGGCACACGTATACTTTATTGACACGTATTAGAAACTTCGTACGCATGAGACTGATCCCCACTATGAAAAAGCAGCTTATTGTCAAGAGATTATTGTGCCATAAACAACACGAGACTATGCACACGTGCTGAAATTCACAGGCACGTTCATGATTTACAGCGTGGTATTACGCCTCGGGATATGTTAGAATGCGCGGAGGCTATCATATTAAAACTTGATCTACACTTGAGAGTAAGTCCAATTTACTTCTGGAGATCAACAGAGCGACATTCATGACTGGTCGACGTGTCAATTTTCATAGCTGCATTTTTCCAATCAGTCGAAATGCTGAGACATGAATGAGATCGATTGGCTAACAGCACGCCTCGGTTCCAAGCTAAGCTTTAGGCTGTGACGTCACCAAGATACACAAAATCCAACATGGCGGCCATGATATTCACTGGTATCACATACAAATAAGAAATTTTTTAAAAGTGGTACAAAAGATGTGTTATGATCTCTTACCTTTATATGTCCTCTTTCCACAGATATAAATTCACATTATGGTATTATTCCAGTCTAAAAATAGGACCATGGTAATCCAATATGTCCATTTCATTTTTGATCTGTCAGCCATTGCTGACCCAAATATCCAGAAGTCATGTACATGTAATTTGATCAAATTTTGTACAAGCAATGTGATGACAAAATATTCTGCCATCTACTGCAAAAATACTTTCCTGATGCAAGCAGTAATTAAGATGTAGGTCCAAATTAGAAAGAAATAATCTTGTGATCTGACTTTGAATTTCAACCTCTAAAATCCGCCATTTTGCAAAAAAATCCACGTTTTCTACAAAGCTCCACTTTTGTAACGTGGGGTCTATTCCCGGCAATTTGCACCAAGAATGCACTTCCAAGGCATACAGATCCATTTTCCAATGGGGGTGGTGGGATAGTGACAACCCGGTGTCCACCTTTCAGCCAAAAAGGAAGGAACCCCAAAATTACATATTTGGGGGGGGTAGGGCCCTTTGAATTTTGATCAAATCTGTACAATTTGCCCTAGAATGCTCAAATATATTTTTTTTCACAACTTACAATATCAGTAAGTATGAAACTTAGCCTAATCTATGTTATTACAGAAAAGGTTTTATTTTATCAGTTGTTCTAAACCCCCATTACTTCTGATAAAATGGACTGTTCTGTTATTCAAATTGGACCACTTGTATCTTGAAAATTTAACCCAACCCAGCCCAAATTTATACCCTCTTGAAAATCATGAACACTTGTTGGTCAAGTTACAGTGTGAAAGGGTCATGGTTCTGTTTTAAATTAAAATGCCAGAGCAGTATCTGGTTGGTGGGTGTTCCAAACAGGCATCTCTTGTATCTTCAGTGGGGTATCGGTTGACAGGATGCTCATAAAATGACCATTAATCGTAACCCAATAAATGCACTGACTGTTATATACAGTAAAACCTCTCTAACTGAACACCTCCATATACCGAACACCATTTCTCGGTCCCGAATGTATACTTCCAATGTTAGCAAACCTCCCTATACTGAACACCTCCCCATATAGAACACTTCTTTCAGGTCCCAAGGGTGTTCGGTATAGGAAGGTTTTACTGTAAGTGGTAAATGACTTATCACACCCCTTTCATGTGATCCGAACACCTCGACACTCCCAAACAGCAGGCACTAAGATGTGCCCACGCGTCTTTGTTTACATAAGCACTACCCAGCAATGCAACTGAGAACGAGGCTGCTGATTTGACCCCTAATCTCACATCTCATTTAACCCAGGTCAGCATCTCGCCTGAATATTCAATATGATTTCCACAGTTAAAGAGCAACTTTCAATAAGCTTTTCACTAAAATAATACAAGAGTGCAAAGGGATGCCATCAAGCTGCTCAACCCAAGTCAAGTCCCAATCTTCTGGTGATACTGTTTCGTGATTACGAAATAGTTATCTCGTAATAACGAGATACTAATTCGTAAATGCGAATTATTAGCTCATAATTATGATATAAAAAGTAACATTAGGTTGGCACCAATGAGCCACCATACGAATGACATACACTTGTGATATATGCATTTCCAATTTAATCCTACCTAACATGGTGCTCTTTTTTCGTCCGAATGTGACTGTTTGCATAGTGACAAAGGTATCTCACCTTTTCGAAAATGCAGGTTTTTTTGACATAGCTTCATTTATCTAATAGTATGATCTGACAGATATGTTTCTGCAATTGTAGCAAATCAATAATAGTGGTAATAATGCAGATGGGTGGATGGATAAAAAATGGAAACAAGTGAGCTAGGGTGGACAAAATTTGGTTTTCCTGCTCATTCATATATTGTCTAATAATCCTCCAGTAAAAAAAATTACTGTTTTGAACAAAACATTGCAACACACACACACACACACACACACACACACACACACACACACACACACACACACGCACGCACACACGCACGCACGCACGCACACACACACACATATTGTAAGAACAATTACCAGACAACGTCGCAACTATGTTTCGGATGTGTATAAAATATCCAGAGCACACACAAGAAAGGAGCCCAACGTACTCGCAGGGGTAAAGTGTTAATACCAGGTTTTCTCTTTATAGCCGTTTGTAAAGTATATATAAATCCTGGCCATAGCGAAGAAGAGAAACTGATGTCGGAGTAAAAAAAAGTGAGACCCCCTGAATGAAGAAAGCTTTTAAGCCCTGGCCCTTTGTAGCGACGAACCGAACCCATCTCGGCTTAGCTGTTAAAAATTTCCAACTTGACACAAGGGTGTCATAGTTCTAAGCACACACACACACACACACACGCACACGCACACGCACACCCACGTGCACACACACCGAACCCATCTGGGCATATCTGTTGAAAATTGCCAACTTGATACAAGGGTGTGACAGTTCTAAGCACACACAGAATGGCTGGATCGATTGTTACACAGATAGGCAAATGGATACATTAATAACTACAGCACTGGATACATAACAAAAATGAATATTTACATACATATATTATACATTATATATATATATATATTATATATATATATATATATATATATATATATATATATATATATATATATATATATATATATATATATATATATATATATAGTGAGAACTCATTATAACGACCCTCAGATATCCGACATATTCACTTCACGACACAAGTTTTGAAGGAAATAGATTCTTTTGTTTTGTGGCTCATTTATCTGACATGTTCAGATATCTGACACATTTTGCAGGGAACGAATGGTCTCATTTTTCAGGTTTATATATATATATATATATATATATATATATATATATATATATATATATATATATATATATATATATATATATATATATATATATATATATATATATACATGTATATATATTTATATATATATATATACATATGGAGAGTGAGGGATAAAAAGACTAAAAAAGAAAAAAGAAGAAAAGAAAACGAATGAATGAAATAACGAACGTGAAAAGGACAAACAGGGAAGTAGTTAGTAATAGAGTTGAGATTCTGCAAAGTGCAGTCTTGAGGCTTGTGTTTTTAAGCTCAGTATATTTGGCTTCTTTGTTCTGTGGCTTTAATTTAGCTTATGGATAATAGGGCGTCCATTGCAAATTTCGTTGTGGTAAGAAGTATTCAATGAATACTCTTACAGCGTTCAAATTCAAATGCGCTGTTGTTGTTATTGTTATTTGTTTATTTTTAGTTCTTGCTTTGTTTTTGTTTTTGTTTTGAAAAAAAAGCAAAAAAACCAACAACAAAAGCAAAAAAAAATACAAAAACAAAAACAAAAAACAAAAAACAAAAAAAAAACAAAATAAAAAACAAAAAAAAAAACAAAAACAAAACAAACAAAAAAAAAAAACAAAGAAAAAATCCAAAACAAAGCAAAAAAACCCACGAGGTCTCCGTAGACAGGAGAAAGGCTTACCAGGATCGTATCATTTATGAATTGACACGATATACGTCTAAAAAACATAATGTGTTTATGATGTTCTCGGGGCCAGTTCCTAATACGTTCTACATAAATAGACGCCAGTGACATCAATAATGAATTGGGCAGAAACGGCGAAACGATATGGCTCTGTGCAAACCAGATGGCTCGAACAGTTGTCGTCTGCTTTAAATGTTGTGAAGTCTACCACTTTATCTGAGAAGTTTGATTGATTGCCAAAAAAGAGGGAACTGCTAGGACGAGAAGCCCGGGTACAGTTTCCAACGGTGCACTGTGTGCAGTCAAGGAGAGGTTTAGTGTATTTTATTTTTGCACTTTTTATCTGTTCAGTAATGATAAGGCTTTCCTTTGGATGGGGCTTGGCACCTCTGTATGCCCTTAATGCACCCCCACTTTTTATACTATCGCAAAGTAAATAGATCGTCCATTTTAGTAATGGGTGCTTTATGGGAATAAAGAAGCTGTGATTAATTAAATCGCAATAATTACATTCATGCTTCTATCTTGTGAAGCCGGATATCATTATGGATGAGAAAACATCACACAGATTTCATTTAATGCAAGGGGGTCGTGAGTTTGAAGTGTGAGAAGACAAAGAATATTTCGATGGAATCCAATCTGACGAAAAGAAAATTGATGGTGCATGATCCTGATATTTTGCAAGTCTAAGATTCTGTTTCGTCTGAGGTATTATGTTTCTGCATCAAAAATTGAACGTATTACTCTACCAGTGCCTTAAATTAATGATGGTGTGCTTAAAAGTACCTCACTTACTAGTTTACCGCATGGACCCTTTTTCAAAATGCATGTTCGCTTAGATTTCGTCTCGTGAAAAACATTACAAAACGACACTTGAGCGTAATTACCGTAGTTTCTTTGAATAGCGTGTCCTGGCATCTTCATATGTATTTCCTGTAGGTAATTAGGTTTCCTCCATGTCACTTTGTTAAATAAGGACGCGAAATGAAATGAGTTACTTTCAAAGTACATGACAAATTTGGGCGCTACATTTTTACTGAGTTCTTGTATCAGGCCAATTTTTGCCAGTTACCCATGCTGACTAATTGGCAATGTCTGATAGGTTGACATATTTTCAAAAAAGGTTGTATTATTTTGGTTGGGTAGATGTAGGTATATTTTGCGTTCTCTGTGTTGAATGCAAAACAATCCTGGTACCTGTGACATGCCGAAGCATTCGAAAATGCTGTACGGCTTTTTGAGTCATATTTCGATAAAAATGGGGCTAAATAAACGAAACGAAAAGCTCTGCTGCAAAAATAGCGGACGTAAAACATGGATAGAAGATGTCAGGCTTTTTCAGGACAGTATCTTCTTCAAAGGGTATCTCTTGTGAATTTACACAAATGTAAATTATATAGTCCAAAAATGTCCCCGTGGAAACAAGAAATATATGGTGAACGGCTGATATTATCCAAGGGAAATTAAACAAAATATGCAGTTCAAGGGTACTATAATATTTCTTATATTACCGATGTACAATGCCTTATCTAGAAGTGAAAGCTATCGGTAGGCACCTGATTAAGGGTTTTGCAAGTACAGATTACTGCTTATCTAATGCACTTCCGCAGGCAATCAGACGTCTGTTTTCTCTCCGTGCTCAAACAGCTTAATGGAATTCTTGACTTTTTATCAACTTTACTATATAGTCTGGCATGCGTAAGAGCCCCTTTTATGCTTTTAGGATGATAATGCCGCACGTAGCACATCGCCACGACTTCGTGGGCGCAGCGCTACTCGTTGATCTACGTGATGCAAAATTCAGCGGAGCGTAGGATACAACATTCTGCATATTTTCAGAACTTCATCGGAAATCTGCAGTTCAGTAAATAGTGCAGCTTACTCTGTCAACACTGGTTAAACTCACAGTAAAGATGAGCAGCATTTTTTTTATCTGCATACCGTTCACAAGCAATTGAGCCACGGTTTCCCATATTTCACAGGAAACGTGTGCAGCCTGCTCGCATACCGCACATGTGTTTATCTTGCAGCCAATTTGCCACCCAAATTACCGTTATGCCAGCGCACTACACTCCTGTTTGAACTTGATGGGCACAGAGCCGTGTTCCCTGGTCATACCCCATTCACTGCAAGTGCAAGTCTGCGAATGAAGACATCGGTCCCACAAGCGTGGGCAATTACGAGAAAGGGACACTAATTCACATTTTGTTGGTATTACCTTTGATTATTAAAGAAGTCCAGATTTAGAAGTGATAAGATGGCCATTCAACCAGTTTTTCCAAATAATTAAAAAACCAAAAACAAAAAAACAGAAAAACAAAACAAAAACAAACAAACAAACAAAAACAAAACAAAACAAAACATAAAAAACTAAACAAAAACAAAAAGAAAACAAAAAAAAAAAAAAAACAAAAAACAAAACAAAAACAAAACAAAAAAACAACCCCCCCCCCCCCAAGATTGGTGCCATATGAATCTGCGCTGTTTTCCTACATCATCAAGTATGACACACTGACCTGTTGCTATAGGTCTGCTATGGTAAACCTGAAACGATGTTTGAGACATAGGCCTATTTGATTGGAAAATTTATAACTGTTTAATAATTTCTGCTTTCTAAAAATGTCAGACTTAATGTTGACAAAATTCTGGGATTGTTTAAGCTGCGGAAAGACTCCGTTCAAAGCAAATCAATAGGTCTGGGCCATAGTAACATGTAGAAACTGGAATAAGAACACAACATGCACCACATCTCCATGCCATCTGCTGTATGTGACCAGACCTGCGCCTGTCCAACCAAGAGCAAAGTGTAATATATGTACTGTACAGAAGATTCAGGCACTCATAGCGCTAATATTGTGTTGGGGAGTTCTGATTGTATGTGTGTATGTGTTACGTACAAGCATAAGTTTTTTCATCATCCTCAACACAGGCTTGTTGAATAATGAATTTACCTTTCTATATCATTGAATCCCAAACTTAGGACACGAGTTCATTAAGGTGTAAACTTACGCTGATCCAGAGGTTTTGTTCAAGAATCTTGTACGGACGTGTATGTAAAAGCTGACCGGATCATAGTTTCAGTGAAATGCTTGATTGATTAGGTATTGCTCCGTGGACAAGAAGCAAGCCAAAGCAAAAATGCTGCGACGCCGCTAAAGCTGTGTCACAGAAGTGTTCCTCATACCATCTCTGTTATTGATCCACGTGATCTTAAGGAACCAGCAACCCTTTGCTTCTCTGTGTGGTATTGCCAGTTTCATCCGCTCACCAGAATAGGATAGTTTTGTTTCTATTTTCAGCATTAGTTGTTGTTTCTAAAAGATGAACATTATATTTTGGCCTCCAGATGAGATATTGAAGATCAGATGCCCTTCATGCATTCATAAGATATTTGAAATGTTTGCATATGTTTAAAGCAGAAAACCACAAGGTCAAGTATTTGGATGATGTTCTTCAAAATAAGTATTCCATTTCTTGTTCTTTTTTTTTATTATTTTGCCTTGGTGTTTTGTTCCCACCAGTCCACACAATAGATTTTGATAAAGTAGCAGTTTCAAATTAAGAACATTCATCAATTGCTGCTTTATTCGGTGCAATCGGCCTTTCAGCATATATACCTTTTGTTTCAGGTAGCATACCCAATTCAGAATCACATGCCTTGAGCATTGTCTCGGGGATGTGGGGATGTTTTGAAAAACATGAAATAAATACTCTGGTAGTAATCCAATGCCATACTTTACCTTCATACAGAGTTCATTGGTGCCAAATTGATTCACTTTTCTGAAGACATAGAGCGAAACGTTTGTTCATCTCATTTTTAATAGTGCAATTCTCACATTTACCTTTACGTTGTAAAATAAATTTTTTACGGATGAGATGGCATGATGTTTCCAGGCGCCTCTTGAAATCATGGTGGCGGACAGGTATTCATGCGAAGAACTACGTTGGCGCGTGCCGATGACAATCTAGTCCTGAGTGTTGAAGCGTGTAATTTTTAGGGAAAACTGAACATACGTGAGAAGTAAATTACGTGCATGTCACGACGAAGAGGTCTATAGAAAAGAAGATGGAATAAATTTTATATATTTTGCAAAATTTCCTTTTGTTTTAATTCATGTGTCATGATGACAATGGGAAATGAAGGTGTTCATTATCCTGCAAAGTGGGATAATATTTGCTTTATCTTTCGACCAATCCTATGGCTTGCTTATTTGATGCCAAGGTACCGGTTCTAATTATACTACTCAGCTGAACAAGTACCATTGTTTTTGTCACGAGCAAAACATCTCTCCTGGAAGACAGTTGTCTGTTTCCTTCTTTTGAGCAGCATCGTGATGCAAATACAAACTTTATATGTACATCCAGAGAACCCAGCGACCAGACTCTCGAGGGACCCAGACTCAACGGATTCCTTCCTACGCCTCAGGAACTAATTTTACAGCATTTGAGTGTTGCAAAGCTGGAACATGGATGTCAAACTTTGGACACTCTTCCTTGCAGTTGTCAATTCTAGTTTTGGTGCCAAATTTGGCAACTATCGATGTTGGAATACTGTTGATACCCTTACATTCCACAAAACATGCTGGGCAGCTATTGCGGCAACTCCAGCCATTTCTAAACTTAGCATACTTGTCAGTCAGCTGGATTTATCGGATGGTCCTACATTTTGTCCGTCCCTATTTGTCCTTCCGTCCGTTGGTCAAAAGTTAATATTTTTTAATTATTTTCAAAAACTGATAGTTGGCCTATCTCAAACGTGGTGGGGAAGTACCATAGGTGGGTCTGTTATAGAGTCTATCACGTTGGTTCACATTGTCACATGCCAGTGATATTTAACTCGATTTTTGTCATTTTATGGGCACATATTTAAAACGATTTCCCTCAAAACGGTGGCCAACTGTTTCAAAATATCATGGGTCACTTCTGGGTACCTCCTGACCTCAATTTGTTCTACAGGTGGTGTTGCAATTTTCAGCATTTCATATGGATTAAAAATGTAATTATGAGCTTATAAACTAAAACAGTAGGCTGGATTCTTTTCAGACATGGTAGGAATATATTTTATCCCTATTTGCACCGATTTTATTCCTTAGGTGTGACACTTTCATTTGCCTATAATAAATGACTTTTAACAATTATAATGATCCACATGAAAACAATTTTAACCATACGCGATTTTAATTGGGTAATGCCTTACATTGAGAATTTCTGGAACATGTCGCATGTCCAAAACAGAAGCCAAAATACAAACTGGTTGGTCGAAATTTTGTGTGTCAGTTGAAGACGAGGAAATGGTTCAAAACGATGAATTCAGTGACAGTTTATGCAGCTCAGCTCAGTTTATCTGTTTCCTAACCCTGAAAAGCAAAGGGCAAGTTACGTTTTGAAGGTGATTAGAAGTTTGCCATAAAGTAGTGCAAATTGACCAGCCACGCATTCAAATTACCTTAAAATTTATAAATGGTAGTATCTTTATTTTGATTAGCAAATGGCTATGCCAATCAATCCATTTAATTTGTGCCTTGCAAAAAACTCCAGGAAAAACAAGTTAAGTTACGGCTACGGGCGCCCAGGCTAAACATCATCCTTGTTTTAAAAGGATGTACCGCCCATTCTGTTTCTGGAGCACAATTTGTATTACGTGTCTGTACAGCTTAAAGTGTTTTCTTGTCTTTTGAGGCAGGTTTGAGTACATGACCAAAGTGTTGATCAATAATTGCCTTGTTCTCCCCACCATCCTCTAACAAATCTTTACCAGGCCCATTCTAATCTTTGCACAGGTTTAGACATGAATCAAGTCGTTCAAGTTAGCGTTTGTGATACGGTTGTCGTCGGTTCTGAATGACCATTGCTTGACTGAAGGTAATATCACGTAGAAAAAGTTCTGTGGCTGCCGAAGAACAACATCTGAGCACCCAGTCATTTTAAACGATAGAGGACCCGAATTGGAAACTATGAAAAACTTTTGGGAGCAGTATTGACCCGACGAACATACGTCCATATGTCAAACATAAGCAAAATCATAAATACTGGTCACATGCCTACGAGCGATCTCTCTTATCATTTTTTGCTACTATCTCCAATTTCTGTTCATAACACAAGCCATAATTCACTTGCTGTTTAGTGTCATGGTACTTACATAATGCATGTATTACGATATAAGATGAATCGAAACCACATTTTGATTTAGTACCCACGGAAGTACAGCGTCAGCCTACGGAAGAAGTAATGGTTGTTTCAAATTGTTTTTGTCGTGATGCAAGTAAATAAATACACCAAAGGCTTCCCAACTATTTTTTTTTTAAAAAGCAATGTTGAATGTTCTTATATGTGCAGCAAGTGTCTCGTATTTGCTGCAACCTTGCAATTGCCAAAATGATATTCCAGGCAAATTTCCTCGCTGCAAAACAAAAAAGCACAAGCAATATGATTGGAGGAACGTTATCTTATTTGCAGTAATCACGGTTTGTTTTGCTTCCATATATCGACATCAACATTGATGCAAATCAGATTTGTTGTTTGGTGGTCGGCACATTATTGCAACGTTGCATTCATTTAGTTTGTTACCTGGACACGGTAAAAGCTACTTTGCTGAACCTTTACCATCAAACACATCCTCTCGCAGCAATTAAATAAACAGTATTAAAATTAGTTCTTATATTTGTGTGATTTATGCCCAGAGCCTAATGTTCTTTAAAAAAAAAATCGTATGGAAAAAGTGAATTTAACTTCGATAATTTATACTTGTCAAAAGATTTAAATGTCAACAAAAATTAAAATTTACAGTCTGAGTCGTAGGAAAAAGACTTAAAGAGTGCTTTTTCATGCAAAGTTTTAAGACGAGCCAACGTAGATGTTTGTCTTAGAAAACGCGTGTGCCCCCCCCCCAAAAAAAAACAACGAACAAAAAAGAAACAAAACAAAACAAAACAAAAACAAACAAAACAAAACAAAGGAACAAAAAGACCCAACGAATATATGTCACTGAAAAGTTTGAGCTGCATACCTGAGCTCCGCTGCACTAGGATTGAGACTTCTTGTGTTTTTAGTATTAAAATGCCTGCCCCTCGCCCGTTGTTCATATCTATACCCGCTGATCTATATACTGCAGATCACGAACGAAGGTATAATTGATGAAGAAATCAAGTTTTCTCAATCTGTACCAGGCGTGCGCCCTTTACTTAAGGCACTCAAATGTGTTGCCTTGATTGTAATTTTGGCCAAACGATAAGGGTGTAGTTTGGTCACACAAGAACAATTTCGCCAAGCATACATTTTGAAAACTAAATGGGACAGGTTGGACATTTATATATGATGTTCAGGTGTAACTTTAAAAGGGCCTTGGCCTCTACAACTTTATCTATCCATCTTCGCCGACCTTCTTGTATTGCATTTTTACCTGTTTCCGTTGCGATGAGCCAACATTAACAGGTACCCTTTGCAGTAATCGATTTGCATGATTTGCCAATGTAATAAATACGAAATGAGAAATTATCCTTCTCGTGGAACCCTCAGAGCAAAGTGGCTGAATATGAATATCGACTCTTTTATACCGACAAGTGTGCCCGAAATATACCCTATACCCACTTAAGGTAAATGAACGCCAAAAGGGCCAGGTGGGCCCAATATGGCGAGCGACGAGACATTATGCATTTTCATTTTGCTCATCTCAGTGCAAGTTAGCAATAGCAGCGACGAACGTGCACATTTTCGGATATTAGACTTACATGTGAGACAAAAAGGTTAATGGTTATTTACAATGACCATTGGAATATAATCAGCATTTGGCTGGGTACGTAACTGAAGCTGAATAACCTGTTGCGATCGAACTACTTACTTTTTTCTCCCAACCTATAGAAGCAACAGAGAATCAATTCGTCACGTGTTTGTGAATAATTGTGAATACAAGCAAGATGTAATATGACAATCCCATTCACTCATACCCACGTTAGTATACTGCCAACCGTTCGCACCCACCCACTTGCACTTAAAATCTTCCTTGTCAAGAATTTGCATGATAGATTTTGTCAGGTAAGTTGTTGTAATAAGTGAGAGCATTGATAAGGTTTAGCGTCAAGACATGATCGCGTTGCAAGTAGGTAGAGGTGAAGTTATATGACGACAAATCTTGACTACCAGCGATCTTCTGAGGCCCAAGGAGATTCCTATAAGAGGGTGGGGATGGGACGCATAGGGACATACCTGGATCGGGGTGATGAGGAGCAGTCGCAGTAGGCTGGTACGGATGATAACTTTGTCATGTTACAAAGTATGCAAAGAAAAATTAAAAAGTAATGGCTTACATGGAGGTAGGAGAAATAAAGGGACTTTTAGTATGCAAGTTCGGTAAATAAAAATGACAGTCCACCAGTACGGAAAACCCGTTTAGCACCACCGCCATTCCTCTGACAACGGGATACAGCATACTTTGTATGTGTTGCATCCCTATTTAGAATACATCAATTCTTGCTTGAGTTATCACTGGTTCAAATATATTTTTAACGTTGCAGTCTCAGTGTATATCATTTAGTCTTTAAATTTGAACAGCAAACGGTTAAATATATGTGTTGTCCGCATAGTGAGTAAATCAACTTTCTATATCATATTTTTAATCACGAAGGCTCTGTTTGCTATACTTTTCTACAAGCGCATGACAATGATGATGGAAAAACGTATAAACCATGCCGCAAGTTTGTAATTAATAAGAATAATATAGTCAACTTGCTACTCGTGCGAGTCACAGCTATTAAATGGGATTCTTCATTGGATGGGTATCTACCAGGTTCTTTCAAAGGTCACGGTCCAGTGATTTAAAAAAAAACATTTTATGAATTTTTTGTTCATTTTTAGGCCAAATTCTTAAAAAATCTTCCCTTCAAAAATCGCTGGGCCAATTGCGTAGAAACTGCATAGGGATACTTATCTGGACATTTAGGCCTTAATTTCCTCAACAGGCGGTGCTGCAATGTTTCTCTGTTTTTAATGCATATTTGTGTGTTTAAGCTATTTTCGACCTCTTCTCAAAAACTTTCACTAAGATTATGCTCAAACATGGTGGATATGGTCCTTGTGAAAGGCTCAAACAAAATTATTCACCAGGTGGAATTGCTGTGAATCTCTGATTTTTCAGGGATTTTTCAGTTGGGTACTTTTTGGTTAATGCACACAGCCATATTGATTAACATGTAAGTCAATGTGGATTGCAATGGTAAAGCACATTTTCGACTTCTTGTCGAATACTGTTAGCCAGATCCACGTCAAACTTGGTGGGGGTGTGCCTTGGGTGGGTTTCTACCAAGTTTGTTCAAATTGTGACGTTCCAGGAATTTTTTTTTAACTTGTTCATTTTTTGAGTTAATCTCAAAAATCTTCTTTTGCGAAACCACTTGGCTCATGGCTTCGAATTTGCATTGGAAGTCTTTTTGGGGACCCTTAGACCTTAATTTGTTCAACAGGTGGTGCTGGATTTTTTCTTAGCTCACCTGACTTTTCAGTCAGCTGGACTTATGTTTTGACTTGCCATCCGTCGTCCGTGCGTCATCCACAATTCACATTTTCGACTTCTTCCCCAAAACTGTCAGCCAGATTCACTTCAAATTCGGTGGGGATATGCCTTGGGGGGGGGGGGTCTCTACAACAAGATCGTTCCAATGGTCACACTCCAGTGGATTTTTTATGATTTCTTTGTTCTTTTTGGGGTTCAAATCTTGAAAACTCTTCTTCCCCGAAACCGCTCACCCAATTGCTTTGACATCGCACAGGGACACTCACGGGGACTCCTAGTTATGAATTTTTTACCAGGTGGCGCTGCGATTTTTTTCATTTTTTTATGATTGATTTTCAGTGTGGTTTTGTTATTTTGACTTCTTCTCCAGAACCGTCAACCAGCTGAAGCCGAAACTTGGTGGATATGTTCCCTGTGGAAGGGTCAAACAAAGTTGTTCACTAGGTGGGACTGCTGTTGAAATTATCGATTTTTAACCATTTTTTTTTTCAATTTGGGTACTTATCGGTCAATACATACATTCCTATTGATCACTTTGTAAGTGAATGGGGACTGCTGTGGTTATTCACATTTTCGACTTCTCCAAAACCGTCAACCAGATTCCTTTCAAACTTGGTGGGGATGTACCTTGAGTCGGTCTCTACTAGGTTTGTTCAAGTGGTCATGGTCCAGTAACTGTCAGCTTTTTTTACTTCCTTTTATTTTTTGGAAAGCCCTTAAGATAATATTCTCTTAAATGACCAGGCCAATTGCTTTGAAATTGCAAAGGGACACTTCTGGGTACCCCTAGACCTTAATTTGTTCAGGAGGTGGTGCTCTGATTTTCTTCTTTTTTATAAATTTCTGTGTGTTTTCGCAATTTTTTGATATCTACTCCAAACTATCATTCAAATTATGCTGAAACTTGGTGGAAATGTTCCTTCTGGAAGGGTCAAAGAAGCTGTGCACTAGGTGGCATTGATCACTCCAGTTTGTTCGTGAAGGATCAGCAGAGCACAGGACTCTCACAGTCTTCTTGTTTAGCTTAACGTATACTATCTGGTACTGATCAGCAAAAGAATCTTGCCCAGCCTTTGCAGGTTATATTTATGGTGATTTTGCACGCACATGGAGTTACACGGTATATTAGCTGTCACTCTTTTAATGACAAAATTTAAAAGAAATTGTCAATTCAAACGTTAACACATGTTAGCGCTAATATGTTGCGGAATCTGCGACAGATAACATTGCAGTATTCAATGCTTGTATTGCTAAGTGACGCAGGAAATTCTAAAATTGTGAAAGATGAACTAATAACTCTCTCTATAATCGTCTTCACATTATCCAAAGATTTGCTTCTCTGAGACATATTTATGGGTTAACTCTTTAAGTGCCAAATTTTGGACTGAGTCAACAGCTTTCCTCGGTGCGCATTGGGCGCAATGCATCCAATACGCAACCAGAAAAGCTGTTGACTTGGGATATTCTCTCTGTAACAACAGGCATGCTGGTACTTGAAAAAAGGTCTTTTTACAAGGAATACGAATCTGAGATCCTTATTATAATTCACACTAGTTTGACTTTAGTACATCTATTTGAGACGTGATTGGCACTGAAAGAGTTACTATTCTACATGCAGATCCACATAGAGCATGCAGTAGAAATGAAACACCAAGGAAACGGGCAAGATTAGCGTGTGTGTGTGTGTGTGTGTGTGTGTGTGTGTGTGTGTGTGTGTGTGTGTGTGTGTGAATTCACAAGTTAATTTTGTCGTTCCTAACTAATACTAGACTAGATACATGCACCTCCGAGACATAGACCACAATCACCAAATACTTTGCACGGGGAGGGGGGGGGGAAGGCTAATGCTGTGATCGTATCCAAATAAAACATTTATCTACGTTTCTCAGAATAAATAAAAGTGAACATGTATTTGTTTATAACGCCCTAAAATGCCACAATGTTGATCTGTAGGCTGAATTCAATATTACGATCATTAGCGAAATGCAACCTTTCGTACCCTCAACCAGAAAAGAAACATAATTTTTCTCTCGTGTCAAAGTAATCACGGTCAAATAACATCATGTGCTTATATCACAAAGTCAAATATCCTACAACATTTCCTTATCAACAATGCAGGAAATCCGGTGGGTAAATTCCGTAATTTCCTTAAATGTATAAAGCATATCAGAAAAACTATAAAACTGATCACTACATTTAAAAATGCATATTTTGGTAGTAATGTGGAGGATGGTCAGTGTGCATTTAGATATGATGAATTTGTTCAACTGTCGGAATTCTTGTTAAATAGCATTTATGTTGAATTTGGAGATTCTGTCTTTAGGCAAACCATAGGTATTTATTTTGCCACGAACATCATTGTTTGAAAAATCTAACAACGAAAGACCATCATGGTAAATGATTTGGACTGACCTTTTGATATATTAATTACCTACTAAGTACCAATGATAAATATTTCAAACAATACATTTTATTTATATACCCAAGTGATTTAGAATTAAAGGAATCTACAGAAAATGACTACGAATGTTCATACTTGGATATGGTAAGATTCACTGATGCTGATGAGTTTAAGTTTAAACTGTATAACTAACGAGATCAGCTCCAGTTTAATATTGTTCTCTACCCTCAAATGGATAGTAAAAGTCCTATTTGGCCTGCTTATGGCGTCTATGTGTCACGGTTGATTGCATTGCTAGAGTATGTACTGAGTTTGACAACTTCGAATTCCGCCATACACTGTTATGTAAATCAGGGACATTCAAAAATGAAGTTTTTTTTTTAATTTGTAGATAAAACTGATTACGCAAATATAAGGCGGTTGTGAGCACTTATTAGGTGCACTCAGCAATGTTTAATGGTATATGTATGACAGTTGCATGCATCAAATCGATTTAAGCTACTACTAACTTTTACTAAGTACCTATCTGAATCAAGTCAGCAGAGAGATAGTTTCCTCCATACTTTATTTCTGCCTGGTGTAAATCTATCTTGATCTAACTGTTTTTCGACGTGGCTTGTTTGATGACTGGTAATTTGATCATGGCTATGCCCCCCCCCCCCTTCTACCGGAAGAGGGGCATATAGTAATCGCTCTCTCCGTGCGTGCGCCCATCCGCTATTTGCATCCGGGCTATAATTCACTTGTCCTTCAACTGAGATTAATGAAACTTTACACACAGGTGCATCTGGATATAAAAGCATGCACCAAAAGTAGGTCACTGGGTCGAGTATCTGGGTGACTGTGACACATCTGCGTACAATCGTGTCTAGGCTCTAATTCCTTTATTATTTAACTTAGTTTCATGAAACTTCACACACGTATATATTGACCTAAAGGTGTATCATGAAATCCAAGTACGTCACTAGATCAAGTATCTGGGTCACGGTAATACAATCACGTAAAACTGCATTACACTTCATGTTCGGGCTGTAAATGGCTTGTCCTTCGATTTATAATCGTGACATTTTACACACCTGTGTATCTGGACCCCTGGCTGTGCCATGCATGAAATATGTCACTATGTCTAGTATCTGGGTCACAGTGACATATCCTTGTACAGTGAAAACTCGTTATAATGACACCATCTGTTCCCTACTAAATGTGTCGGATAACTGAATGTGTCAGATAAATGAGTCAAATAACAAAGAAAATAAATCTTTTCCCAGGAAAATTTGTGTCATTATATTGAATATGTCGGATATCTGAGTGTCGTTATAATGAGGTTTCACTGTAAATTAATGGCCAAGGTGTAATTCCTTTGATCTTTAAATTAATTTCAAGAAATTTCACGCATACATATATCTTGACCCAAAGATATGTCATGAAGTAAAAGTAAGTCACTAGGTCAAATATCTGGGGCACTGGTATATCCTGGTAAAATAGGTCCCGTACTGTAATTCCTTTACTCATCAAGTTAGCTTCATGAAACATTCTGTACACACATATCTTGGTCCAAAGGGGTGTCATTGAACAAAAGTAGGTTACTACGTCAAGTATTATGAGCCTGCCCGTCCGGTATTTCTGTGTCCGGGCTGTAATTCGCTTGTCATTCATATTAGACTAATCAAACGTAGCACACATGTGCATCTTGGCATAAGGGTGTGTCATGTAACAAAGGTAGGTCACCAGGTCACGTATCGGGGTCACAGCGACATATCTATTAAATCGTGTCCGGGTTATAATACCTTTACTATTTAACTTAGCTTAATAAAACTTCAAACACCCATATATCTTGACCTACAGGTGTGTCATAAAAGAAAAATGGTTCACTAGGTCAAGTATCTGGGTCACGGTGATAGCCTATTTTTGCTGCCTACAGTCATTCCAAAATGAAACCTGTCATTAGCAAGGTTATAAATGAGGCGAGGAAGCATGAATCCGCCAGTCTCTGATTGCATTTGAATTGAATCTTGATAACACGGAATTTGGTGGTCTCTTTGATATCATTGAAAACTGTTGTCTGTTTCTATTTTTCATGACAATCATTATCCTTTTATGGATGCTGTCTGTTTAGAGTTGATGACAGATGCAAGGCTAGATGAAGGTTCAGAAGTTTTATGTAAACGGTCATGTTCATGTTTACTTGTCATATTTGGACGGATTCGAAATTGGACTGAATTTGGACATCGGTACCGATCTTGATCAGTTATGATCACTGATTATATCCGTTTGTGTCACTGCCTATTTCCGACTTCATAAATGCAGAAATACTGCAGAATATAGTTTTTTTAAATTAAAACGTGATGCACGCCAATTTCTTGAAAATCTTTTGCAACCTAAAAGATGATAATTTGACCTCAGCATCTAATTATCAGCGCATATTTTGGAGCCCATCAAAAGTTAACTATAGTTTTTAATCTTTCTGAAACTGATTAACGCTTGCAAAGTGTAGTTAGTTGCAATTTGAATAATGGCTAGCGTTAGCCTAGCAACTAAATATCTATAGTCCTGTTGTGGGTCTTATGTATGTGTCCCTTTCCGATCGAAAACAACAACAATATATCAATAAAATAAAACAACAACAACCCAAATTATCCCTACCTGCAGTAAAACTTACCAGGCTTGTTTCGGGTAGCAATCATACGCTCGGTATCTTCCAAGCCTAGATACGCATGTAATATTTTTTGTTGTAAATTATTTCTCACGATTCTGGAGATCATATTCCTTTGTTCTCCACATATCAAACTCTCAAAGATATTGGAAGAATCAAATCTCTTTGGTTTTTAATTGGTCGACACGTCTCATCTCAAGTTTACAGAAAGCCTTTTATCTGTAGATTCTTGATTTTTCGATCATCTCAGTCGTATGTAGCCTCTTAGATTTGAAATTGCGAACCTGCTAATACTTGTACTTTCTTTATAACACAGCAGAATCGGCGGCAGATTAATCTGCGTCATCTTTCACCTACAAATATGTTATCCGAGTTATTCTTATAAACCACCGCGGGTGAAGATTACTTCCCTGAAAGCGCGTAGTACTGCATAAAGCCTTAAATAGAAACAGAGACGTTTTAATCATTCTTCATGGCTTGAACATGTTTATCAGTAAACGTAAACAGAAACAGGCCAATGGTTTATGGACCGAAGCCCGATGTTAATGATTAAAGGTCGATGGTCATGATACTGGTTTTGCACTCATTGTGCATATTATATATATATATATATATATAAATCGGATACTGTGCATTTTTGTACGTATGAAATTGTAACAAATTATAGCTTCCTTCAACAAAAATGTGCTGCCTTAGGAAGCTTATTTTTCGTGTCATAACCTCAAAACCAAATACAATCAAGTGACATGGCATGGTTCAGGGGAGAACTAAATCAATTTATGATATCCTTATCATGGACATAGCACATATAGCTGCAATATGCTTCATGAACGTAACAAACAAACAAACACACACACACACACACACACACACACACACACACACACATATATATATATATATATATATATATATATATATATATATATATATATATATATATATATAGTATTTGTGTCTTTTTGTCCAGAACCACTTTCTAGTAGTCATTATCCTATTCCGCAGTCCGAACTCTTTACTCTCGATAAGCTAACCTGTCCCTGTCTACATATATATATATATACTTAACTTCAAAAGAGTTGCAAGTGTATGGATCGCTACGTGTGGATACCGATAACACGGCGTCGAAATAATAACTTTTGTGCAAAGAGATAGTGGAGAAACTTATATGCAAGACATATTTGTATCATTTATTAAAACTACTACTACTACTGCTACCACTACCACTACTACTACTACTACTACTACTACTACTAATAATAATGATAATAGTAATAATAATAATAATAATAATAATAATAATAATAATAATAATAATAATAATAATAATAATAATAATAATAATAATAATAATAATAAGTTTGAGTGCTTGAAATATTTTATTCTGTATATCTGAAACTTCAAAATCGATTCAGAAACTTGAACACAGCTGACATGCCAGTCAGCTGAGTCTTATTATTTATCTCATTTTCTTATCACGAATTTCTTATATCCAAAATATTTTTTCTTGTGTTTTTTTTGGATGAAAATTTATTCTGTAAAATGCTGATAATTGTGTAGAATGTATTTAAGGTTTATAAATTTACTTATCACAACGAAATTTAATTGTTGCAAGTTCTGTCTATTGACGATGACGTTAACCGACCTTATTGAAGGGAGTTCAGCTGGTAAGTAAGTCTAATTGTGGTTTATAACATACATTAAAATATCAACAGGCTACCTTGTGAAGAGTCGATACCGAGGTTTCAAAGCAGGACAAAGATAACTCCTTGCTCTTTATTGCACTTGTTATATGTGGAAACACATCATACCCTATAAATTATCTGTAATCGTTCAAAATAAAAAGCGTTGTTGCTAATGAAAGAGAGAGTGTCATACATGTACCACCTAGTCCTGTGTACCTAGCTAGGCCGAGGAAGAGGAGGCGACTGTGGCTCTAATTTTACAGCAGTAAAGTCTGCAGGTTAACTGAATCTATGGCCAGATTACGTCAGCTCAGTCCTACCGTAACCATAGACGGTGTCTACACAGTCACGTCATGGAGTTAAACCCATGGCTGGACATCCATGGATACATACAGGGGTGCGGAAAAGATGCAAGTTGACGAGATCTCTTGGAGCTGTTTAGTTTGTAGCTCACTGGGCAGGTAGAGCAACCTCCAGGCAAAACCACGAACAACGTACTGTACCAGAATTGTTGTACGCGTCAGGCTCTCAGTATGTCACCACGGACTATATCCGACCTTATATCTGCTCCAAAACCAAAAAGCGCCATTTTAAGTCTTATTAAAAATCATCAGGCTATCGTGGAGGGGAGGGTGGGTGAATCTCTGCCAAACGCCACCCCTGCCCGAGCGTTGTGTTCCCTCGCCTGCTCCATGATACACAAGTCTTACTGCGGCCTTGATCTGAACACATCACAGGTACATATAATGATATTGAACTGTAGCATTAGTTTATATCCTGGGAATATTGTCAATGTAATTACTTACACGTAGCTTATGGAAATAGGGTTGGTGTCACGGTGAAGTTTTCATCTTATCTACCGAGAATCTCTGGCAATATGCATGGAAAAATCTAAGCCTTACCGTCAAAAGTTTCTGATAAAATTGGAAACATTGTTTCCTTTATAAGCACAGTTTTGCAATTGCTTTGTGTGTGCACCATGTATAATAGCCTCACACAAATGTAGATAAATTTGGGTTTGTATATGATTATAACGTGCTTTTATATAGCAAAGCTATATGTGCTTTGACAATCAAATGTGATGGGTTAAGTGTATTTATAATGTGTGGTCAACCATGGGCGTTCCTCGGGTGTTACTGTCAAATAGAAATTTTATTTTATTTTTATTCATCAGCCAAAGATCACAAAATGCTCGATCTGTAGATCTAACATGTCTATAGACTGTTATGAGTCTTTGCACTTTAAATAGCAATTAGGCAAATGCTTTATTAATCAGCATTTTGAAATCTAAAATTACATACAACATAACAAATGACAGGTCGATTTCATGGGGGAATTTATGAAAAAAAAAGGAAGAAAAAAATGCCGGCAAGCATCTGCGCTGATCTGTTCGACCAAGTATTGCCGAGTGTCATTATTCATCAAGGGTAATGGCATTTATTAAGACCGACGTCGCCAGTAATACGGTCTGCTGATGCGAGGAACTTCTACACGTGTTTGTATGAATCTTCGGCCTGTAAGTGAGGAGACAGTACACATGTTCCTTACACCATCATGAGATCTTTGAAAGATGATCATAGTTTAAGTAGAGCTCAGTCCTGAGCTTGATATTTCACAGTTTTATATGCAAACTGTAGCAGTCCTTGCCAAGCGTTACTGTCGGCGAAGTAGGCTTTACATGTGTCCAGTGCACTTGATCTGCTGTATCACTTCGCCGCATCTGACAAATATGTTTCCATCATTGGTCCACAACTGGGTGAAGGGCCATTTTGGAAAGCATCGAGTTGTAAAGTATTTGCGGCGACGCACGTAAAAATCCGTGTTCCTCTTTATAAGGGATTTTGTGAGGAATAAGTTGGTGTTCTCTAATTTTGCCCGTTGTTTGTCCATCTTGTCTTTTGTGGTGTGACAGACAGAACGGGCAATCACGAGTTTCACTTGGTCGCCCAGCTTGATGAGTCGCCAATCTTTTGAGAGCCCTCATTACTTTTTTGTAAACTGACTTCGCGTATATTATGTGAAAATAAAGTTTTATTCATTCAATGATATATAAGGTATCATTGAATGCTACAAATCTGAAACAAATGTTAAATTCTTTATGTAACATACAGGTTAAAAGTCTGAGTAAGTGTCACACGTTTTAGCCCACGCAACAAGAACAGCAAGGAATGAGGATTCTCCAGCTGTTGATCTTGTTTTCTACTGTTTACCATATGGAACCTTTTGACTTGCTATCCTGTATCACTGGTCACCATTTACCCCCTGAAACGTACACTATGAAAAGTGCATTCATGATTGCCTCATGATCAGAAAGTATATGTAGGAGAAAGCATTTCAATCAGCATCCTTTCATGACCTTCCCAATACCCAATTGGAGCCTAATTATCTCAAACCAGTACAGCACTACAGCACAGTTCGTCTTAAGCTAGACAAGATCAGCTTCATTCTTTTGACCTACATGGGGCCTATTCTCACTAGGAAGTCTAACTTCCTGGCAATTAACTGTGGATGCAACCGGCCATCAAAAACTTATCGCATTTCTGCTCTATTGCTTAAATTAATTGGGCGCGCTGTGATAATATCTGTAACAGGCAGGATATGGAAACCGCTGGTACCAGTTTTTGTCTATGGTTCCTGGAAATTGGTTTCGTTGGACTTTGTAATTATAATGTGGATTAAAAGAGGCGGCAGCTGCATCATCATCATCATCATCATCATCATCATCATCATCATCATCATCATCATCATCATCATCATCATCATCATCATCATCATCATCATCATCATCATCATCATCATCATTTCTTACTTAACTTGCAACAATACTATTTTCGTTCGTACACTGCTAGACTTCCAATGCATCAAATGTCATTATTAGCATTGTATGAAAATTAAGTTCTCAACTGCATTAGAATGGTATTATCATCACTTTGTCAAATAAAGTTTTACCTAAAAATCATTTGCTGTATCAGGGTATTTGTCTGCGTATGGTGGCATAGATACAAGCTCATAATATGGTGACTACTCCCTTGGCCAAATGTGTCCGAAGTGACGAAAGCTTTATAATCCATGACCCCAGTAAAGGGGCCAGAAAATGTAGCTGCTTGGCGTTTGACATCTCAAGAAATTTTTGTTAAAATAACACTCTAGCAAGAGTGAAGACAGGCACAATGACATTATGACAAATTTGAATCCAAAATAAATTTATCATCAGTATCGTAATATTTATGCACACATACATGGCCATGTATATACTAAAACGTCAAAATAATAGTATTAATATATTATTGAACTGGTGATTTTAATTTGTTGTTGGACAAAAGCCCATAACTGCCGGGAAGGGGTGGTGTTTTATTTTTTGATGGTAGAACCTGCCCCCTCTCCCTCCATTGTACAATTATGCCAGGCCAGGGAGTCATCAAGTGACCGTCTTTTTTGCCAAGCCTCAACTAAGTACGTTTACCCATGCTATTGCAGTTTCCCGGTATTCTGTAAAACATCCCAAACGTGTTCACCAATGTACAAACACGATTTATTGTGAAGCGAGAAGCAGAGACACCTTGTAATACGTGGTCATCCTGTAATTCAAGACCCTCCGTTTACCGACGCAGAGAGCTACTTATCAGGATTCACATCTATTTATTACCAAAATCATGAACATTTTCAGTCTGATATGATCGGTTCGAGGCCGAGAAATAGAAACAGTTTGGCGACATCCTCATCCGTGCCCAGAACAATCAGTATGGGCCAGAATTTTTCCTCTTACACCAGCAAAACCATGCAAATTGAGTAATTTTCACCAAAGGTGTTGCCTGCAAAGCAGACCAAGCTCCATGTTACTACACTTGGTCTGCCCTTCTTCGACAAAATTTTATTTATAGTAACGGAAACAAAATTACACTGTGACCTCCCCGTAGACTGAGACACCAATCAGGAAGTTCATCATTATCGCCTTGACCAGTAGCAGCCTCTGGTCCCTTGTGTACTGGAGCCTGTTACCATAGTAACCATACTCAGCCAATTAGAAACTGAGCCACTTTTCCAACGCTGAAGCAGTGACCTTGTCAAAGAAGGGCAGACCCTAGCGGAGTAGACAAAATACGCAGCTTGGGTCTGCTTTGGAGGCAACCAGAGGTGAGCCTCTTGATGATTTGATACCATTTGGCAAACTTATCGAAAAAAATATATATATTCACACGCCTTCACAGAAAACTATGATAGCAACTCAATCATAAATGGTATGTTTCTATTCAAATGCACTGTCCTCGGCTGCGTTTTTAAAGTTTTTTTTTCTTTTTTGCTTTATCATCGTGTGGCCAAATGTTTGTAGTTTGTCATACTTTTCTTGTGACAAAGTGTCAAAAAGTCATTGACCCAGTCTTGTGTGCGGCATAATTGTAAGCTTTTACTGACTCTCATGGAATCCAAAATTACAAATATCGGTAGCCATCGAAAGCCACCTTGGTTGGCCACCGTTCCAGCTGAAATGCGAGCCTCCGATACGGTTACCTTTACCGGACATGGTAAAACTAGCTAGTTAAAAGCAAATTCTCATGCAGAAACCCTGGATGTGCCTGGCATAAGCGAACAGGAACTTGAACTATTTCATGGTAAATATAGTGTTCTTTCAAATGTCAGTAAATCAACAAAAATTTCTGAAGCGACGGGTGGTAGTTCTTATGTCACAGACTGCTCAAATGTCACGAGTGCAGATGTCGATGGTATAGACACCTTGGCTGACCATCATGATTTTAAACTGTTTTGCATTAAACATGCAAAGGACTCAATTCTGGGAATTTAAATATTAATAGTTACAGGCACAAGGAAATGGAAGTGGCAGAACTACTGCAAAAGGGCTTTATTGATATCTGTGGTATAAGTAAATGCAAGTTAGATGACAATTTTAAATCGGCTCACTTCAATGTCGCAATTTTGAAACTATATCAAGAAGACAGAAGTTGTCATGGAGGTGGTTTACTATTTTATGTAAGGTTAGACATACCTGGCAGACTTAGGACTGACTTAGAGTGTAACGATAATGGCGTAGAAACAACGGTTCTCGAATTGCATGTTGAAAAAAGAAAAATGGATGCTTGTCTTGATTTACCGTCCACCCTGTGTAAAAGTAACAAACTTACTAGATACTCTAACATCCCTTACAAATAATTGTGAGCAGGAAAGCAAAACTGTTTTATCATGGGTGACTTTAATGCTAATTTCTGCAGTTAAAACAAGGACATGCAAGATCTTCAAATTCTTCTCTATATATACGACTTAAGTAATGTTATCCATACCCCTACCTGCTATAAAGGGAACGAACTAACGCTTCTAGGTGTCATTCTTACAAACAGTCCAAACACAGTAGGTGGAGCGACAAATATTGATACTGGCATTAGTGATTTTCATCACATGGTATTAGCGAGCACAAATATGCAATGCCCGAAAATCCATAGATCAGATTTGACTTATCGGAGCTATAAATTTTTCGATGAAGAAAAATTTATTGTTGATCCTGATACAGCCAACCACCCCCCCCCACCCCTCCACCCCCCCCCCCCCCCCACGTTGCTGCTATTTTGGATGATGTTGATGGCGCTGTATGTTTCTATGATTCCATTGTCGCCGAAGTTATTGACCGGCACGCCCCAATGAAAAGAAAGCGCACGAGGGAGAACAATGCCCCATTCAAAAATGGCGAACTCAGACGGGCCATAAACCTAAAACACACTTTGCGGAAACGATAAAGCGAATACAAGGGGAATTGGGAGGCCAACCGTATTCCAAGAAATAAAGTAACTTCCCTGCATAAAATGTCAATCAAACGTTACTTCAGGGACCGATGTGGCCCCTCAAACACACAGCAGTCTTTCTGTAAAACTATTTGTCCTTTCATTACAGAAAAAAAAACAAAAGGAAATGACATAGGGGGTCAATTATTCTAATGGAAGATGGAGATTTGTTTCATGAACCAAAAGATATATGTGATATATTAAAGAATTTCTTTGTTCCCGTGGCTGAGCCTGAATCTAAATTGAAGTCTGTGTTCGAGCAAAATGCGACCGACCCACCCACCTACCAGCGACGGTAAGACTTCTCATTCAAGGGTTAATGTCATACATGAGAAGAAGCAAAGCAGTCAGCTTAAATTTGAATTTAAATTGGTTAATGAAGAACAAATGTGTACATGTCTCTTAAAAATAAATCAGAAAAAGGCTACGGGCCCTGATAACATCCCGCCAAAACTTCCTAAAATTGGTGCTGGAGTATTTTTTCCTTCCCTGACAGAGATCATAAAATTGATACATCTATCAAACCAATAAATTTCCATCGGATCTGAAAAAAGCAAATGGGCTTCTTGTCTATAAAATGTCAGACTTTCTGAACAAATCTAACTATCGCCCTATAAGTCTAAATTTTTCGAAGATCTCTTAAATGAACAAATGACAGATTGTTTCACTGATATATTGATATCTTTGTTATGTACTTTTCGCAAAGGATACAACTGACAGAGTCTGTTAATAAAAGTGATAGAAAATTGGAAACTAGCTCTTGACCATCATGAAATCATAGGGATTCTCCTAATGGACCTGTCCAAGGCATTTGACTGTCTTCCCCATGACCTCTTGGTAAGAAAATCGGAATCTTATGGAATGTCGAAAAATGCTTGTGAGCTCATTGGCAGCTACTTATCTGGAAGACAACAAAAAGTTAAGTATGGGGGAACTTTTAGCGATTGGACAAACATTTTTAGAGGCGTGCCCCAAGGTAGCATTCTTGGACCTTTGTGCTTCAATATTTTTATAAATGATTTTTTTCTACTGTATCGATGGTTATGCCAGTTTATATAATTATGCAGATAACAGTACACTGTCCACCCATGATAAAGACTTGCAAAATGTGAAAAATACTTTAGAGACTGCAGCCCAAATTGGTGTTAAATGGTTTGAAGAAAATTAAATGAAAGCAAACTTTGACTAATTCCAGTCTATGTTACTTCTATCAAACGTTACATATTGTCCTGATGACTTTTACTTTGAAATAAGTGGTATCAAAATGAGGCCAGAAAAATCTGTTAAACTGCTCCGCATTTATATAGAAAATAAGCTTAAGTTTCATGATCATGTATCATACCTATGGAAGCAGGCTTCCAAACAAATATGTGTTTTCAAAAGATTCCTCAAAATTTTGAGAGGAAAGGAAAAAATGCAGATTCTGAACGGGTTTATCTTGTCCTACTTTAATTACTGTCCTTTAGTGTGGCACCTATGTAATCAAGCTGATACCTCAAAAATGGGGAAAAAATCAGAAAAGAGCATTGTGGTTTGTCTTAAATGATTACACCTCTTCATCCTCAAACATTTTATATCGGGCAAGAAAATCTTCACTTTATCTTAATAGATTGCTAAAGCTCTCTTTCGAAATCGATAAGATTACTATGAAAGACTGTCCTACTTTTCTCTCTGACTCATTTACAAGGAAAGAAACTCAGTATGATTTACGAGACAATATGAAGTTTGAACAGCCTGCTTACAACACTGTTACTTATTGCAAAAATTCTGAACGGTACCAAGGGGCCAAGCTTTGGAACGCCCTCCCTCCTAATATCAAAGAACAGACAACTTTATCCTGGTTCAAAAGACTTATAAACGCATGTCTTGGCCCTTCCTGCTTTGTTCTGTATGTGTCTTATGCTTAAGCCGAATCTGGTTGTGTCACTTCCATTGCGAGCGTGCACCAAGTGTAAATATCTTTTCATTGCATGTCCATTGTATATATCATTTTCCATTCCTCAGACGTCATGGTTAAGTGATGGTGCCTCGGCGCTAATGTTTCAATATTGTACCATTTATGACTTTGAAATTATTATTATTATTATTATTATTATTATTATTATTATTATTATTATTATTATTATTATTATTATTATTATTATTATTATTATTATTATTATTATTATTATTATGCATAAGTTACTTTGGCAAGGCAGTATTTTATAGACTCAGCGTAAACCTCCTACTCTGGTATTGCGTAATCAAACTGCTCCGCCACGTGTTAAAGTGGATAAAAGATCTCTATTTCCCCATATACTCTTACCGAAGACAACACGCTTAACATTTGACGACGTTGCACAGACAACCTTGCAATCGCGAGTGTTTTGGGTATTGTAACGTGCTGTACCTCACGACATTCCCCCAATTGCAGGGACTTCAAATAATAATAATAATAATAATAATAATAATAATAATAATAATAATAATAATAATAATAATAATAATAATAATAATAATAATAATAATAATAATAATAATAAAATCTGTCACATGTACCGAATCTGTTAACTCTTGAATAGTCAATCTCGACCAAAATCAATGAGCTTTGAATTAACATAACGATACAAGATTCATACCCCTTGTAAACCGATTTTCATTGTAAATCCCACCACGCCTATAGATGTAGGGAATATAAAATGGCCCAGGTCGAGAACTTTCCTGGATGCTCTTTGGACTTACTCAGTCAAAACCTGGTAGTGAAGCAATTAAGGAAGTAGGCATCATGATACCCAATTATCCTCATTTACGTTCAGAAAAAAATGCGAACTTCCAACTTTCCATTTTTTGTTGTCCATACGTTTGGTGATTTGCGTCAAATGTCTTTCCTCGTTTTTGAAAATGACGCGTGCAATATTGAGCACACTTACCAAATGGTCCTGTCACCGATGACTAATGTTTCAGGATTCGGGGACAGGGTTTTGTTTCTTCGTAGCGTTTAGCTGATTTTCTTGTTTCTTTATATTTATTGTTTTAATCTGCTGAACTCCATTTGATATCATGTAAACACACAGACACACAGACACACAGACACACACACACACACACACACACACACACACACACACACACACGTGTCCAATGGTTAACGTATGAGGCTTCAGAAATACAGTATTATCAAGCAAGTTGACATTCGGAATTAGGTTTGACAGTATGTACTCAATTATAATAGGCTGCTTTGAAGTTAATCAATATATTACTTTCTGAGCATATGTTTCGACTAACGTCGAAGACAAAGGTTAGGGCATGGACTTGGGTGGTGAGATCTCGAATATGATGCCGTCTATAGCAGTTGGCAAACATTGTGTCAACATGAAGGTAAGTTTCCGACAAAACCTATTTAATGCAGGAGAGATTGATCAAAACAATTGCATGTTTGAAAAAATAATCAACTTGAAGGAATGTAAAATGGACAGGGCTGTGTTTTGTTGATCGGCTGATATAGGTACAGAAATTCAATTTCGAATATGATTGTCAATACTGTTTTAGTTATGCCGCTCTGGGTTTTCTTAAGTACAGTTGGTACTACACAGGTTGCATATTTATCAAAATAAATTACTAAAAATATACACATAATATAAATATATTGTGAGCGGGATGGATTATATATTGAGAAATATTGAGCCACGTATTGTAACCTGCTTTGAATATTTTTGTTGTGTTTAAGAGCTTGTTTTTATAAAATTGTAAAAATGAATGAATGATAAAGAGGCCATTTTAAATATTCAGATGTGTGGTTAGGAGTATGTTGATATTATAACCTTTAGTGAAGGGTCCCTTTTCCTCTAATTATGTGAAATGTGTGTCTTACAAAGTGATTGCCTAGGTGGGCAACTGTTACAAGAGGTGGCTTCAATGACAACATGTCGACTCAGTAAATATAGTGCATAACCGTGTTGATATGGCACCCGCACATGACTACCTCCATTGAACCATTCTTTTTTAAGAATGGGGATTTGGTCGAGTGGATATGTGCGTTTCCCATTTCAGCTAGGCGACTGGTGCCAAAGGTTGCAGGTTCGAGTCCCGCTCGTTCCGAACATAAAATAATCCTAGTGCAGCTTCCTCACAGCGGTATATTTATGATTAAATTAAATGCATATGCAATTATAATGCATTGACTCGGAAATTATATGTTCTGTTGAACACCCCATGTTTCATAAACACCAAAGCCAAAACCAGTCAACTGTACATGATAATCACAGCCGTGCAATCCCCACTATTGGAATATAAGGAGGTGCCACTGTGATGCAACTCCAGAAGAACCTCCTTATTCAGAATTCTGTGCAGTAAGACCACGCCCTTTTGCAACCAATTTTCCACAGTCCATATTTGTATTTTATATTCTGCTTTTCTTATTAAGACCGCTCCCCTATTAAGAAATATTTTTGTCAGTCCCAACGGTGGTCTTATGAAATTTCACTCCATATGTAATTTTACAACAGACTTGTCTTTGCTTTTCTGATTCCATCTTCCTGATTACGAAATACAAAGATGTGTGTTCTTGTTGAGGCAAAACTTCACCTTCTGATGCTCCTGGAAAATGTCCAAATCTGATTTTAAAAAGAAACGGCTTCGGAAGACTCAAAAGATCATATGGCTGATAACACTTTTTCTGTTCAATCCTGATCATTAACGGCTTTATACAGGAAAACATAATTGCAAACACCTGGAACATATAGATTCTAAAACGACATGACAGAAGATTCGGAATCTATTTTAATTACGTACGTAGAAACGTAAAAACACATTTTGTTACCAAAAATATTGAATACAAAATATCTATAACGTGCTAAATTACCATCTTGGGATTCTTAGTTTTATGGCAGTATTGCTGTGCGATTTCTCATTTCTTAGCGACTGAGACACATGTGATCCCCATTTAATCTATAAAGATAATACCAAAAAAAAAAAAAAAAAAAAAAAAAAATAATAATGATAACAAGAAGAAGAAGAAGAAGAAGGAGAAGAAGAAGAAGAAGAAGAAGAAGAAGAAGAAGAAGAAGAAGAAGAAGAAGAAGAAGAAGAAGAAGAAGAAGAAGAAAAGGCTTCTTCGACTGAAGACGCATTACCGTCAGTTCTTCTGAGTCCCAATTTTCCTTCTGGTGGATTATCAAAGTAATGCAGACCTGTTTTAGGTGACAATGAGCCTTTATTGATTATACGTGAACGTTTCAAGGTAAACGTTGTAAATTGACCAAAAGATCGGTTCTCATACAAGTTAGCAGCGATATCATAGCAGAAATTACAAGTAAATAATACTGGGGGAAAAATGGCGGCATAAGGTCTACGCATTGAGCCAGTGAACAGATAAATCCTTATTTTTTCCTTTCCCATTGGCGCCTTTTTTTTAATGGATGCATGTTCTCAAAATGAAAATGCATAAATTACAATATAAAAAGATATAACCTTATACCACCATTTGTTATCTGTCGCTTCATCCTTCTTTGTCACTTGCTTCTTGTATCACTGATGAATAAAATTGATACCCTGGCGCCCAGTGCATCAGGTAGATTGCGTCTCCTTGTTAAAGGGGCTGGATGGGAGTTATCTCTCAAAGATTACGCTTATTTGAAAGCTCCAATTACAATTTACTAGAAATGAATGTTTGCCTGACCATAGACCAGATGAAGTAAAGGTCACATCTTAAACTTCTAGTCATGCATGCATGAAACAAAAAGCAAATAGCATAAACAGGCAACAAATATAACCTGCACCTTCCCTGAAAATTAAGTCCCACCGGCGAAAGACAACAGAGTCTCAAGTCATAAAATCCGACCAAGAAAAGAGCTTGATCGAAGGAACAAAAAACATTTAGATCCGTGACGAACAGATATCAATATCTCCACGTCACTCAAAATAAATTGAGCCCTGTACTCTTTGACCGTTTTATCGGCCGAAGCCGACAAGAACGCGCCACAAAAAGACATTAGGTCTTTGACAATGAGCTGTAAATAAAAACTCAAATTCAGGAAATGAATAGTGTATACTAAAATGTCACTTAATATCCTGACAGAGTTTGAATAATCTTGAATCGTTCGTCTCCAGGGCCCGGTTGCACCGGTGAGTCGTAAGTTATGGTAAATAACTTACTCCGGCGTCCATACGTCCTTCGTGTTCTCCCCTGCTAGTCCAGATGAACCAATGCGGCGTTGAGTTGGACGTATGAACGCTCGTGTATTTGTGGCCCCCCAAAAAAGTGACACCCCTCAATTGTAAAGTCTTACCAGGCAGGTGTTGTGCATACATGTTATTACACAATTGACCCTCGCGCACGACAAGCTTTTCCTTTGTTTAAGTGACATTTGACACACTTGTGGCTTCATGTACTTGTGCCATCATGTCGAGTGTTAAGAGAAAGAAAACATATACAGATAGTGAAATAAGGAAACTGTTAAAGTTTCACAGCATCAATGAAAACACGTTGCACAGCAAGTTAAAAAGCCCCGTTACTTCCAGAAAGAAAAAAAAAAGTGGAATGAGCCCATGGATGCGGTGAACCCAATGGGTGGACAGCAACGAACTCTGGATGAAGTAAAACACAAATGGAAGGGCATGGTGACACGCGCTGAAAAGGATTTTAGCAGCAGAAAGTACCCAAAAACCAGAGGAGGGCCAAAGCCAGTGGAGGGTATATTATTTGCGGAGAAGAGCTTTCTTGCAGAACAATTAAAAGTACGCCCACGTAAAGTCACAACTTTGAAAGAAACCTCATTCAATTTGTTATAACTATCAAAAGCAAACAGATTAAAACTAAAACCTAACATTATTTACAACAAAATCGCCTGCCTTGCCTTAGTGATCCATAAGGGAGTACAGTCCCATATAACACTATAACTATCATAACATTTATGTTCACAGAAACAGTCAAATCTTTTCTTTATCATTCCAACTCCAACAGTAGACGCTATCGTTTTTAAAATGTAATTACAAGAAAATAGATACGCTGTGTGATTGATCCCGGTTCGTAAATATGGCAAAAACTGAATAAGTATTATTTTTCATTTTTTACATTAGATATGTTCTGTGAAGAGATGCCGGTTCATTGCAGGCCCACCGGAATTTTATTTATACTTTCATAATCAGCTGCAACTCTTCATTTATGTGTCATGCTATTTATTTTGGTTCTTCATCGTGTATTTCCCACACTGTTCATGTCATTTTTGTCTTAAAGATATTTTCTACAAAATGATTGCATTGAGTAAACAGCAACTCAGTTGCAAACTCGAAGAGGCAGAGAGAGAGGTTTATCAAGCTCGTTAATTACGCCCTACTTGCGCCTGCTACCTGGCAGGCGTAAAGCTGGAGTGCACCGCGACCAGCTTTGCGACTCGTATGGCGTCTTCGCTCCATCGCAGCAACCAGCGTAAATATTTACGCCCGGTGTAACTGAGGAGCAGAGCATACGACTCACCGGTGCAAACCAGCCCTGGATTAAAGACTTGCATGAAAGCTACTCAGAAGAAAACCGAAACAACATAACAACAGATAATATGGGAACTCTGCCCTGATTCAATCTTGCCACACATTGCGCTTTGTAGATCCCAGGGGTGGACAGAATGATGTCTGAGCTGTTAATTTTTAGGTCAGGAAGGTCCTCACGTGCGAGGAAATTGGCGAGGTTTTATTCGTGAATTCGTTCATTGTTCGAGTAGTTATTATCTCTGTATTTCGTAAAGGTACTGGCACATGCAATGTCCGCTCACTTTGCCCTGCCATGCACATACCAATGAACACAGAACGTCCGGGATCACAAGCTTTATAAATTAATGTTGAAGAGATAATTAGTGGGTATAAGGACCTGTTTAAGATGTTGCCAAAGCATTTTAATCACAGAGGGCAGATACACATCAGGAAAGGTCCATAAATCTCAAGATTTGATGGTCATATGTGATTACCGTAGCTGCTAGGAATCTTTCCAGGGAACAAGGTTCAGCTCGGCTTCTGTCCAATTTGGAAACATCTTGCTTTCATCCTAATATCGAAAAAAATCTGGGATCAGATTGGCTACAGCTGGGTAATTTGAGCACTCGAGTCCTTGGCGAGAGTGTTGGTGCTGTGAATGGCTGACAGATTCCGAATACCATGTTTGCTATTGTCATGATTTTCACGATACTCTATCTGTAAAATATATATATATATATATATATATATATATATATATATACATATATATATATATATATATATATATATATATATATATATATATATATATATATATATATATATATATATATGTGTTTTATGTCAGCTGGTATCTGTATTTTGTTTTTATGTTAGTTGGCATATTCTATTTCAAAATATGTAAAATAACATTAAAAATGCCGATTGCTGAAATTTTATGTATAAGTTACTGATCACAGCGTTCATTCTGCAGGTTTTGAGAATCATTAATGCACGCGAAAGGCAAGACTTCAGCTGCGGACATGATTTACTCTCTGTCTGTCTGTCTGTCTGTCTGTTTCTCTGTCTGTCTGTCTGTCTCTCTCTCTGTCCGTCTGTCCGTCTGTCTCGCTCGGTCCTTCTCTGTCTGTCTGTCTGTCTCTCTTTCTCTGTCTCTCTCTCCCTTTCTCTGTCTGTCTGTCTCTCTCTCTGTCTCTCTCTTTCTCTCTCTCTCTCCCCTCTCTCTCTTTCTCTCTCTCTCTCTCTCTCTCTCTCTCTCTCTCTCTCTCTCTCTCTCTCTCTCTCTCTCTCTCTCTCGCGCGCGCGCGCAAAATGTTCGTTGATTTTAGCCAGACGTGGCGTGACATTGATTGCTGTCCTTCGGCGTCTGTCCATCACCAATTCAAATTTTCGACTTCTACTCAAAAACCACCAGCTAGATTCCCTTTAAACTTGGTGAGGATGTACCTTTGGTGATTCTCCACCTACTGTGCTTAAATGGTTGCAGTACTTTTTGCAGATTCTTATGACTATTTTGGTTCTTTTTGAGGAAAAATCTTCAAAAATCCCCGAAACCGACCCGCCAATTATTTCGAAGTTGCATAGGGACATCTCTGGGACTTAAAAACCTTTATTACAAGAGGTGGTGGTGTAAATTTTTTCAAAAGTTTTATGAATCTTATGATCTGTCAATTTTTGAATTTTTCTTCAGAACGCTTGAGCAGGATGATTCTAAACTATTCTTACTTAATACCACTTATATAAAAATTCATTCATTCGACAAATTAACCTTCGCTTAACACTAATCACACATATATTCTGGACCCTACCTCTTCAAAATATCCAATCGACATGGCTGCCATTGTGAAAATAGTGAGTTCCGCACCCAATACCAATGGCTTGTGAATGAGCATTAGGACGATGTCGCCGAGTGGAGGTGGGAAGAGGGTTAAAATATATGAAACCAAAAATATGTATTTTGCAATTATTTCAGAGCATTAATAATGATATATATGCGGTGGCTGCGATTTACTTTGATATCCAAATCAAGTGTACTTTTGTGAGACTGTCCCACAATCAATGCATTAATTGCGCAATGTTCAAAATGGCGCTCGAGCGTGCCGTGTCGTATTTGGATTTATAACTAACGATGATTTCTGCTTCAGACACAACCGAGCGGGCAGATTTAAGTTAAGATAATAAGTCGTGTTTTAAAAGTACTTTAACGACCGTTTGCCCGGGTAACTCGTCGAACGGACACCTGGAACCGTGCTGAAAACATGTGGCCACGATTCGCTGTGGTTTTCCTTTCCCATAATGCATTGCACCATGTTTAAATGGGCGCTAAATGTGCGTGCATTTATGCATATGCCTTCGTGTTCCATTTGGATGTATAACTAACGATGATAACTGTTTCAGACACAACCGAGCGGGCAGATTAAATTTTAGATTGCAAGTCATCCTTTAGAAATACGTTGAAGACTCTTTGCTCTGGTAGCTCGGAGAACGGACACCTGAAACCTAGCGATACTAGATACCGATACCACACCCATCATGGCGTTATGCTTTTTCCCCGGCCCAAGTTGACCGTCCAGACAAGTTGAAGTAAAATGCTGTGTTTGAGTTGACTTTACTGCAAAATAATAGCACATGTTGGCCAGCTTTTCTGTTAGCTTTGTCTTACAACTTGGCTACGGTTGATGTGAATGACGTTTTTTTTACGGGTGGTTGTTTGTGGGGGTGATTTTGCTGGTCGGTCGAGTCTTGCAGCTTGTCTCCAACTGGAGCATTGTATCAAAATTTTGCAACACAGTTCTTGAAAAATGCTACAAATTCTGGCCAGGTCGGTAATTGCAGGTACTACTGGACCATTGATTATACCTATTCCCATGCAGAACCTGCCAGGGTATATCAAATTAATGTAAGAACATTTTCAAAAATAAGATGAAATCATTCTTGCTGCATGAGATGGGAGTACTGGAAAGGGACCGCTTTATATATTTATAGTTTAAGTATCTTAGTGTTATCAGGGACCTGCAAATTATATATAGCAGGTCCCTGGAGTTAAAAAATGCGCCTTTGGTGCTTATATTTATTTATACATTGATTTATTGAACATTTAAATCAATCTTCATCCATAAATAATTAAAGCATTTCAGCCACAAACCTGTGCAAAGCAACTTAATATTTTTCCCGATTTCACACTTGCATTTCTGCTATTTTCATGTTGTGGTCCACCAAGGAAAGTAGATAACATGGCGGGTTTTTTAAATTCATTTTTTTTACTAATTTTTGCTAATTTTCATCTAATTTTTTGTACAATCTGAGGGAAAATAGCCAAATCAGCACAATAAGGACTAAAATGTTGTGATTTCGTCAACCATGTGAAGGCAAGATACTCGAAACTCCGCAGATAAACCATTTTCCATGCTCATATTAACATTTTTCGGGGGGGGGGGGCGGTAATGCCCCCAGACCACCAGCATGCCTTCGGCTCTGTGGGCCGTGTAGGTCACATTTGGGCCACTGAAAAAAATTACGGACATTTTTGGGCCATTTGGGTCTCTGAATGAGTTTGTACCACTGGCCTGGGTCGACCAGTATTTATTAGGGAAGTGTGGCTTGAAGGTACTATTTTTGTTCTACTAATTTTAGGGTTGGTCCTTTTAAGTAGGGTCTGTCAGGTTACCGGAACCACAACCTAATTTTTGTTAGGTCTTGGGTAACTTGGAAATTTATAGAAACTTGTTGAAAATGTATGTTCGTTCCCATTTTACACATTACCTCTTATGACGTCAGTCTAATTTGTTACCTGGGCACAGCTGGAGGCACTTATTCTTATATTAAAAATACACTTAGTTTGCAAACGTGACTAAGATATATTGTCGGATACTGTAGAACTTACGTGATGTTTAAATGAGAAACAATGCTTTTTTTCTTTTGTTCCTGCCTTCATGGACGCGATTGTGTGTCTGCAGTCATGTCCGCGCTAAGACTTTCAGTATGGACAGCTCAGGCAAAACGGCTGCCAGATGTGATGCCCGCCTCGTTACGAAATCGTGAGACTAGGGAGTTAAAAACAGCTCGACTGATCACTGTATGTCAGATATGGTCTTTAATATAGGATTTTTGGATCCAATGTCAGTTATTTGCGAATTTATGTGCCGTTTCCGCAATATTCACAAGATTTTGTGTGGTATGAGCATGATGAGACAGCCGGTCTGATTCCAGTACACGGACTACAACACCATCGTCATATCGCTCGCACTGTACCATCCAACAGTAAAGTCTGTTCATTTTATTTAGATCACGACACAACGTGGGTTTTCTCAGACCAGATACATTTTGATAAGCAATATTTGCTAGAAAAGTGAAAACGGATAGCCCACAATATACCTTGTGTGAAAAATGGCTTGTAATACTTACTCATAAATGAGCATATTGGACTTTTAATATTTTGCCAATGTGATGCAATGGTAATTGCGTTTGAAGCCTACTTGCATAGAATTTCACGAATACAAGAGAAATAACAGGTTTCACGAAGCCAGATGATGTATAAACATATAGCTTGTTATCTGTTAACTATTAACATGTAAAGAAAATGGATTTGACATGTCAAGTTTACCTAAAAACTAAAATTATAGGCCAGATTGCAAGAAATAAGGTCACTTTGCCACGGAATAGTCCCATTGTAAAGAGGGGTAAAAGGAAAGAAGCTATTGAGTGCAAATTGTGTAACTGATTAGCCAAGCGTGTTGTGTGGTTTCAATTATATGCACTGTCTTGTACTTGCGGTGGCCCATGAAAGCAACTGGTAGGCCCATATAAGTTTCCTGGTTTGATTTTAGAAATCCATGTTGCGCACCTATATAAATAATGAGAAAAACGACTGCATAACAAAACTTTATTGACAGTCACTGAAAACTGTTATGACGCAACATAATATGCCCACGTTGCGTGTTTTAACAAGATTGCGATAATTAACCTTTTAAATATTCGCGAACATCTTTAATCCCATTTTTTTGCTTGTTGTACTATTTTTGAGAGTCAGTGGACAGTTCACATACTCAGTTAGAGGAGCTGTCATCATCACTAGAGGAGCTGTCGTCACTACCAAGATGAAATATCATTTGGGGAACTTCATGTTCAAGCAACCCATCGATTTTCAACATTTCATTTTCGACTTCTTGGACGTGTTGCACGGCCCTTTGCCACAAGTTCCTATCACCCTTTTGCAAACTCTCCTTGAACCGCTCTTTGACATGATTGAGTTTAAATTGTTTATTGTGCGCGGCTACATAGTTTTTACAAAATGCCCATACAAGTTCTATAGCGTTCAGTTCGCAGTGTTTCACTGGGGTTCTCAATATCACATGAGCGTGCATGCCTGCCACTTGGTCAATGAGGTACGTGATTGGAGGGCGATGAACTTTTATGAGTTGATACAACTCAGCCTTACACATGGTAGAATCAAATGGTATTTTTTTTTTTTTTTTGTGAGCTAATCTGCCATTTGTTGTTTGCGAGAAGCCATTGTAGGTATATTACTGTCTGGTGTCTTTATGTTATGATAAGACGCATTGTCCAGAACAAACACAGAGGGGCATGTAAGGGCGGGTAGAAGTCTGTTTTGGTACCAATCCATGAATGTTTTACTGTTCATCTCCCCATGGTAATCGCCACTATCATTTTTAGCTTCAAAAACTAATTCGCAGCCAGGTATAAATCCAACAGCAGCAGAGCCAGCATGCAATATGATTAACCAGCGACCTTTGTTGTCAGGGATTTTCCAGTTGCAATTAAAACCACAATCTTTGCACTCATAGCCAAATCCACAAATAGTTGTGTCTCTCCATCTCCCATTTCTGATATGATTTTGATGTACCCAAGTCTCGTCTACGTACACAACATCATAACCCAGTGCACAATATTTGCGAATCTCTCTTAGGAACCTATGTCTCTGAGCTACAATGTCAGGGCGCTCATACACGGCCTTGCGATTGTCACCAACACTAGCTTTATATTTAAGTCCAATGGACTTTGAGATCTTCCAAACAGTTGTGCGCTTCAAAGTAAATTCAGGCACTTCATCTCTAAGTGCTGCTACAAGTTTGTCTAATGTCGGCAGTTCTTTATCTGCATAAAATTTGTGCACTCTTCTCCTGATGACAGACACGTCAAAACTATCATATGACTTACGCCTGTCCCTAGCAAGCCTCTGTACACTGTGACTGAAGTTTCCACCACAACTGGCTGCTTCAGCGCGAACACGAACTACGCTTGGCACGGATACTTTCAAAGCTGCTGCTACCCGCTGGTTCAACTTGTGTGGGGCAACAATATTTCTCTTTTGTTGCAGTTCCTTCTCAAAGAAATTATATAAATTATGTATTCTCTGCTTTTCTCCATGTGTCAGTGGGTCCTTTCGTGGCATGATTCACTGTGCTGAAGGTGCATGTATAATATATCATATTTGTAAAAACTAAATCACATAACTACACATACATGGAAATAATGAGGAGTATTTCCTTTGTCATTTTATAAGCACAGTCCATTTGGTTTTATTTCTAATCTTGCAGTACTTACATACAGATCGGAATGCCCGTTTCCCCCCTTTCAATCAAATTAACAACTTGTATGCTGGGTTTTTGTTCATGATACTCAAGTGAATGTACATTGAATGGGGCCAGTGCAACATGTACATACCAAAGAAAGCCTGGTACATGTTCTGGGGTTCACCTACCAACAATGGTATCAACCATAGCACCAGAACGTTCACTACTGGATTTGCCATATACATAAGCAAAAGTCGCTTTTTTACATCAATGGACCATTATGAACCTTATCATGCACACTAAAAGAATTGTGGGGGCTTTGTTTTCCATATACCGAAAGGAAATGTGGCCAAATTTACCTGTGCAATTCGCAGGCTTCACATATAGCGTGATCTAAATAAAATGAACAGACTTTAGCTGGAGTGGAAACGTATCTCAGTTCTGTGCTCCAATGCCTCTGCTTAATTTACCCATGAATCACGACACGTGCTAGGTTGTGGCACCAGAAACTTTTTGTTCAGGACGGACACATGGTGGAAGTTGAATCCCCACACCGACTTGACGTGTGTGCGCACGTGGTGTGCCCTGCGGTCAAGCGTGGTCATGATGAAGTGTTGCGTGGCGTTGAGAGTGTGGTGCCAATTCTGTAACGGACGAATATATCCTTGTATTTTATACACCTGTACCAAATGCAATTTGTATCTTAATATTTATTAATTAAGTAGACACCCTTGAAATCATAAATAGTAATATCTCTAATCGACCCGACTTATTGGAAATGGTTAGCCCAAATCTGTTTGTTGGGAGGGGGGGGGGGGCAGTGAGTGGCGGAGTGTGTGGAAAGAAGAACAGAAAGGAGACGCACATACAGTGAATTCTACTCAAAAAATTATTTTAATGTATGATCGTGTGAGAAATTTCCTTTTTTAGTCCCGTTTAACGCAAATGGTCAGAGCGCACTCATCAGCCACTGAGTTACCTTTGTCTTGACTCAAGCGGTGTTTGTTGCAGACGGGTGCCTTTGGTCAAGAAGAGACGCGGCCCTTGATTGTAACCCTTAAATAAAGCCAATCGAAGTACTTCCACTAGGGAATATAGTATTATGTGTATGATTTGGTCTCAAAGTGTATGAACAAGCATTATGAGAATGTTTTTCGATGTTTTGGCAAATATTTTAATCAAATAAATTCGCTTTTGAGATTTGTTTTTCTTGAATATTATTGCTCCCCATGGATATGGTTGAGAAACGGAATGCAGTGATTTTAAAAGACGGCAAGCCTCAGTGCACAAGACAATGCGACCAAGGCTTGCAAGGGCCCCCGTTGATTACTTTTGATGAACACAAACATGGGCCTCTGTATAAACGTTCCGCCACGCAAGTAAGCGACAATCTTCTGTACTTTTATATTTAATATTCATATTTAATGCCATGAAATCAGGCGCAGGAACCAAGACTGTGGCACAATTCATTTCCGATTTGTTTCGTTTAATTATCATCATTATTTCCAGGAAATTTTGACGCTGGATAATAATTTTCCTGAACACGAGAGGGGGGGGGGGTTGATATCATTTAATGTTACAGCACAAGGAAACGGCCTTGACAGTTTTCGGTCTTTGGGCAGGGGTACATGGTATGAATCACAAAAAGGTTTACCTAGGGGAACCCCTGCTCGATTTTTTAACCTTTGGACTTCGTTGTTATCGAATGGTCATACGCCCGTCGTCCTTCAATAATTCACATTTTCGACTTCTCCAATACGGTTAGCCATATCCATTTCAAATTTGGTCAGGATCTGCCTTGGAAAATCGCAACAAATGGTCAGCCTCCAATGATTTTGGACCTTTTATGATTGTTTGTTTATTTTTGACAAAATCTCTATTTTTTTTTTTTACACATTTCTGATAAATTTTTGCTATTTTCGACTTCTCGAAAAATGTCACTGAGATTGTTCTGAAACCTGATGAAAATGTACCTTGTGGGAGGATTAACAAACACTTTTACTAAGTGATGACACTCTCTTTTTATATTCCTTTCCCAATTCGGGTGCTTGTCAGGTAATGCATCCATTCCTGTTGATTACAGCGCAAGTCAATGGGAATTGCAATAGCAATTCACATTTTAAACTTCTTCTCGAAGACCCAGGTTCACTTCAAACTTGGCACGGATGTACCTTAGGTGAGTCTCTACTACGTCAAGTGGTTACACACTAGTGATTTTTAGATTTTTTTCGTCTTTTGGTAAAATCGTACCAAAAAATATCTCCCATACTGCCTGGCCAATTGCTTCGAAATTGCATGGGGACACCACGACAGGCCTGTAGACCTTGATTTGTTCACTAGGTTGCACTGCAATTCTTTTTGGCTTATTCAATAAGAATTTTTGTGAGTTTTTGCTATTATTTACGTCTCCTAAACTGTATGTTCAAACTTGTTGGAAATGTACTTGAACCTGATTGCCACAATTTTCACTACGTAGTAGTGCTCTCATTTTCTGGTACATGTGAGATCAACTGAGCAAGCACAGGACTATCACTGTCCCATTGTGCAAGTCGTGGGTGAATCTAGCGCCAACTGTGGTATGTGCTATAATAATTATATTCCACAATGTAATTCTTTTGAATAAAAATAATCCACTTGATTTCATCAAACTGTTCAAAAACATTTCTTGTTCAAAAACCTTTTCTTGTTCAAAAACTGTCATCGTCATGTTGGTGATGCTTACAGTACATCTCGTGATTGATTGAGTGACTTAATTTAGGTTCGTATAAAGTAAAAACAATAACATACAGTAAGGAATCTAGAATGGCACCAGAAAGTCTATTGACTTATTTCCATTGTGGTCCAGAGGGAAAAAATAATTTAATGATCATTTCTGGAATAACTTAGTGGAAGGTATCAAGACGAGTGACCAGGTAAAACTGGCCACATGTCTTGAATAACAGGAAAATGTACAAGGATGAGGAATTTTTAGTAACATATAAAAGCATCACTTGCCTCACTGAACATCTTATTTGATAGATGCTGTTTAATGGCCTGTTTAAATGTTGTTAATTATAAATTCACAATTTGTTTTAAATGTAAAGGAAGATCATTCCATTCCTTAAAACCTGAGTGTGTAAATAAACGTGTTGCGGTCGGCACCTTTTTTCATTAGTGGGGGGTATGTATGACATTTGATTATTTCTACCTATGTAGCTATTATTTTGCAATAATTTTTTAAAGATTTCCTGTAGGTATTCAGGAGCCTTTTTATATGTAATCCTATGCATATTGTTCAATTTTATTTGTATGATTCTTTTATTCAACATTAAGCCATTTTAGTCTCCAAAGTTCATGACTTCCGATATGTGATCTCGAATTTTTATCCAGAATGAATCTGGCCATTTTGCTTTGGTGGGTTTACAGTTTTGTTTTAAATTATTTTTTTGACACTGAGGAATACAATATAGAGCAAGCATAGAGCAAGCATAATCATAATGGACCGTGTCACTGGGCTGCACTATACATTGCCGTACATTGCATGTCCATATTGAGAACATGCGTTGAGTAAACCGCATGGAGGCCCATTTAAGGTTCTCTTATAAGAACAATCGGGGAGAAGGGCAGAGTCCTATTTTAACCCCTCCTGTGAAAAAAAGACGGTTCAACAGGACCAACAGAACAATACAAGTTCAAATACATATTATCTGTGTCAATAGAGATGACGAATTACTTGTACATATGTATTGGACGCATCATCGAATTTACCCCGTTCCATCAGTGCCCCCGCTGTAAAGGGGGGGGGGGGGTCCTGATAATAAATAAACAACAACAAAAAAGTTCCAATGGGATGCTCTCTCCGGTGAATCTGGCGCTGAAAGTGGTGGGTTGTGCAAACTAATAAGACACAGGAGAGACAGTGGGGCAATCGCAGCATTACAGATAATAAACTGGCTGTGCAGATAAGAATATTATTGGCGTGGGGCTCAGAATTTGAGAATAAATATCATAATCAATCATATAATAGGACCGACCTGAACACGTTTGGGCTCACAATAAAGCGTCGAACAGCCAGAAATATTGTATATTACCTTCGAAACTGCAGTTTTAAGCGCCATACAAAATTTTGTCGAGACTGAAAGGAGCAGAGTGTGTTAGGATCCTATGGAGACCATCCCTTTGGAAAAGTATGGTAAGGGCAGACCAAACACTAATGCCGAAAAGTCTCCGTTGTTACAAATTCTATTATGAATGCCCCGTGCCTGGGCATCATAATCCTTGTCTTCTGCCATTTGGTAAGCTCGAATAACTTTCTGCTTCTCACAACGGAGTCTGGAGTTATAACAGCAGGACTGAGCACTTGTCAGAATGCTTGTAACATCAAAATTTACTTCTGTAGCACAGGCAGTCGGTGTTTCCTATCTTCACAATGGAACTATGTGTCTCCCAGAAGCACTAATCTGCACTCTTGTAGCATTTCGGTGCTACAGTGTTACAAGATGCCCACCTAACAACGGAAGATCAGAGGGATGTACTGTTATTGATTTGTTAGGGATAGTAATGTGTGCGGCTGGAGGAAAAATGCTTCAGTCCAACATTGGCAACAATCATCAATACTTTCAGAATGGAAACAGTCATCCATATTTCTGTGCCAATCACGTCTTTAGTCGATCTATTTATTTAAGTCAAACTAGTCAGAATTATCATAAGGATCCCAGATTCGTATTCCTCGTGAAAAGACATTCCATTCAAGTACCAGACTATGCCTATAGTTACGGAGAGAATATCCCAGGTCAATAGCTTTTCCCGCCACGCATGAGGCGCATTGCGCCCAATGCACGCCGAGTAAAGCTGTTGACTCAGTCCAAAATTTGGTACTGAAGGGGTTAATTTGGTCAAGCGAGTTTCCGAAATTGTCACACTCTGTCATATTGTCAAATATGTCTTGCAAAAGACGGTTATTTGTGGCTCCGAAAGAGTAAATTTATACCTATATGTGCCACCGAGTGGTATTACTTGGAAATAGGTGGAAACACTGGCGTGTCTTCAGCAAAGTTCGGTATGTCGGTTTTTTTGTGACCCTTTATAGGTAGAGGTAGTCCCTGTATTTCTAGTACGCTCGTTGATGTGCATCATAAAACGTTGGCAAGACCGAGTTGCTTTAATTTTGCACCAGAAGCGGTGTTCAAATCGGAATTTAAATCGTCGTTTAAAATAACGTTTTGTATGTTGCCACTTCAAAGCTATCCTATAACTTTTCCCAGAAAGAAACCTGTGGGCTATAGAAATTTATTTCTATAAAGTCTTATATCATTCCATTAGAGTTCTTAGGTCCAGAACTTCTGAATTATTGGAGTAAGACATTAGTGAGGCGGCAGGAAATAGCAAATGTTTGGAATGCAAACAGAGTTCCCCTCCCCCGGCATTGGGACGGACTCCTTCCTTATAATGTTCTGATAGATAGGTAAAGTAAAATCTCCATCGGAATTGGTGGTAGAAAGGAATGTTTTCGAAAGGGGGATTATGTCAAAATCATAGGCACTGTCGCTCTTCACGTATCGAAGCAGTCAAACCAGGAACAACAGTGATATCACAAAGGTTATTGTTTGATCCGAGCTGAACATTTATGCCCCCCAATAACAACAACAGCATGTGCAGAGCTGTCGTTGGGTATTCACTGGAGCGAATCACATGTTCATGTGGTAGAAACAGGAAAAGTTCACAACGAACATTCACTCTCTTTGTGTTTGCGAATTAAAATGATTAGATGCTTGTGCATACATATTATGTAGAGGTACAAATATCCAATCAGGTCTGATTGCAACAGGAGTGTTGAATTTTAATCCGCAAAAATAAAATAAAGGATGGCTGCATACAAACAATATGGATGGACACTCATAGTGTACCTGGAAGCTGTAACAATTTTATTATAGCAATGACCAATAATACATTGACACAACAAGATATGATACAACCGATGAATAATAAGATGCACACACTTCTGTAAGTAGTACAACTCAAAGTAATGATATAAGTCTGTCATCAACCAGCAGTGGATATTCAGTATAGAATGCGCAGTGGAAATTATATTTGTCTTGCAGTTGCGAACAACGGGTGTAACTTAGTCAGAATATGTAAGGTCAAGATCAGCTGGCTCATGTGGGGTTCTTAGTGGAGGGCTCTGTATGCAGGTTGATTTGATTTAAACGTATTTTATTCCCCGAAAAGAAAAGGGATTGGAAAACAAGCCGTGGGCTTATGCTGGTTCCTCTCTCATACACAATGATACCAACTGTATTTCGTATATACAGATATTTGGAGTGAAACAACATACATAATACAGATCGGATATGCATATTAACAAGTTTACAGCGAAGTGCACGATCGTCGTCGCTATATACAGTTGCGCTAGCGCTGAAAGAAGTACATACTTATTAATTACTTGTTTTGTGAAATGAAGAACATCAAAAATGCATTGTTTCGAAGATGAAATTTTGGACCGACCGAAATAACTTCGTGTTCCATATACGGTTTTGCTGTTGATTGCCAAATAATAAAGCATGAGGATTCAGTGTGCCATTTGCAATTCGAAGGCCAAAATGTCGATTTCTAATCATGGTATAGTTTGTACATTCAAGAAGGAAATGGATAATAGTGTCTCGGTAAGCTCCGCAAAAACAACTGATTGAGTTGACCAGGCCCAAACTTTACATGTAGCTATTGACAGTACAATTCATTCTCATACGCGCGTGGTAAATTTGCGCTTTGCAGTTTCCACCTCTATAGAATCCTGGAGCGTGTGCAGCATTTTTGTAAAGATTTCTTTTAAAACTAGCTGGAGACTGTGAATTTTGCATCTGTGTATCCAAATTTTCCCATAAATTGAAGAAAAGAACGATTTTTTTACGTTGTTCTGTTCTGCAGAGAATGGGGGTGATGTCCTGTGCATGTCGTGCACAGGGGTCACTCTGTCTTGTACAGTCCTACTCACGGGCCAGACCATTTTGAATTTTGAACATGACTACAAGTTTCTGTTTCTCTTTCCTTTCCCAAAGCGATTCCCATTTTAGTTCCTCGTACTATGCGTTAAGATTGACACTTGTGTAGCTCCAGTTACTAGTCGTGCTGCGGCATGCTGCACTTGCTCCAATTTAGCCTGACCTATTTGACTGAACTTGTCCGAGAAAACATTTCCATATTCGAGGATAGGCCTTATGAGGGTGGGGTACAACTTTTCGAGATGTTTCCTGTCTAGGAGAAATTTCATCCCTCTCAGACAGTCCACTCTTTCCATTGTTTTGTTGCATATATTATTCACATGAATTGACCAGAAACCATCGCACTCGAGGGTGAGACGAAGATGTCTGTGCTAGTCTACTTCGTTTCTGGGCTTATCTTGAGAAACAATGGGATTTTTTTGGTGAAATGTGATACGACTACATGTAAAATATCTGTTTTTGATCCATTCAAAGAGATAAACCACTGGTCTGTCCATATTGATATTGCTAAGAGGTCACGATTAGGAGTTATCGCTCCAAGGTCTATAGATCGTCTTTGTCCGAAATAAAGAAATAAAGAAGAGCGAAGTATCGTCTGCGAATAGTCTTATTTTGGATTTAGCAATATCATTCATGTACAACAAGAACAAAAGTGGGCCCAAAATTGAGCCTTATGGAACGCCAGCACTAACTGTGTTCCATGTAGACGTTTGTCCATTTATACCCACTACTGGTTTCCGGTTGGAAACATAATTCTGGAACCAATTTAATAGGCTTCCTCTGATCCCTGCTGCCTATAGTTTTTTGTAGTAGCCCTCTGTGCCAAACCCGATCAAAACCACGGGAAACATCAAGAAAGACAAAACTTACTAATTTGCCTTCATTCATTGCTTCTAGAACTATATCATATATTTCCAAAAGCTGACAAACTGAAGAGTCATTTTCCTGGTAGGCTGATTGGAACTTGGTTTGTAGTTTGTTATCAATAAGATGGTTGAAGATTAATTTAAAAACCCCCTTTTTAAAAACAGTTTGCCCACAACGCTTATAAGCGATATAGGGCAAAAATTACTTGTCAGGCGTTTTGAAGCGTTTTTGTGTATTGGAGTAATGGTGGCCTCTTTCCATCTGTTCGGGAAAGTAGTTTCTTGTAAAGACGAATTAAATAGTTGACAAAGAGGCTTTGAAATAGAATGAACACATCTTTTTAGAAGCTTTGGACTTAAATTATCATGCAGGTTAGTTTATGGATGTGTATTTTCATTAGTTTCCATTGTAATTTGCACCTATGTAACTTTTAAACCACTCTGTGTAGAAACAGCAAATTTCTTTTGGTAAAGGTTGTATATAGTTAAAATACTCTGGTAAATTTGCTAACTTTTGCTGCAAAACTATTCAATGAATTGTCGAAGAGAAATATTGAAACCGCAAACGGGCAAAGTTACCCAGGGTTTTGCACGAATTTTGGACTTTATAATTCAAATTGCGACATAAACGGATGGGTGTTAGATTTTTATCCGTCTGCCTGGGAAATACCAATTTTAAGCAAAAATTGGAAATAGCCTGTCGGAAGTACTGAAGTTTGTCTACAATAAAATTTAAACGCTCGCAGGTAAAAAAATCAATAGTGGCTAACGGTGAGATGATGAATATGTTCAAGTGTACCCGCTTGCTGCGTGCTGAGGGTTCAGCTTTGCTGGCAGCGGGACGCGTGTATTCGAGTGGAACTGGAATAAACAACTCGATTGCCTTATCAACCACATCATCAGTTAATCCAATTGCGCAAATAGGATCGGCCGGCAGCCCGAATGCTTAGACTTCCCTCCTCTCTCTCTACCCTCCTTGGTTTGCTGGAAGAAAAAGTAGGGCGACAGCGCTGTAGACCCTTGCTAGGGTGGAGAGGGTTAATCTAAACAAATAAATACCACTGTTCACAGGCATCAGGTTTTCACCGGCCTCAATGCTTAAAATTGTTTAGCATATCAAAAAATTGAACATAGTTATGTGACTACAAACAGGAAAACCATCGGCAGACTTGATTAGGACGTTGGTAGGCCTTCACCGATTTTGGTGAAGCCTAACCAACGCCTCAAACAATGTCAACCACACGAATCAAGCGCATGGTTGTCTTCACTTTTTTGAGTGACTCACTAATCAAGACCACCCACGATCATAAACGTTCACACAGTCAATAAAAGTGATCCCACGGTGTGATTGAAAAGTTCTAGTGTAAACTCCTTGAACAGAACAAAAGTTAGTAAGGTTTGAACAAGGTCAGGAACTGCCCATTTGGACCAAACTTACTCAGGTCAACCTCTTCTCTGACTTCCAGCGTTATCGTGGTGGGGTCACTAGCATTCCAGCGCACTTTTACCATTATTTTCCCATCTGCTATTATGGTGTCTACCAAGAGCTTGTTTACTGTTGCGTTGGCGAGCCAGTTATACCAGCTTTATCACAGTACCTTGTGAGGTCTTGATTGACGTAGTATCAGTGCCTATGAGTTTACTCCTGAATCTCCAAACGTGGGCCCTGGCGCGATAGGTGGTAAAGCGTACTATCATACCTGTGTTGGAGCCATTACCGCCCTTACTGTGGTAACTTTGTATGTCGTCTAACGAAAGACCGATTTCGAGCTTCTCTCTCAACACGTCTAGAAGAATTTGATCGGTATCCACCTGAGCGGTCTCTTTTATGTCATATAACCTCAAGCACACAAAACGGTCTTCACCCTCAATATCCTTCGGTCAGCATCCTTCTCATCTTCACAACACTTCCTATTCTGAAAATATCTTAGATTTGCTGAACATACTTTAGAAAAATGACGTACGTGACCTAGAAATGAAGTCCAGGTCAATCATTTGCAATATCACCCAAAGGCACTCCATAGGGGGAACACGCGTAACAAATTTCGTTCCAGAAACTCATGCCATTTTTCAAGTAAGCATGCTGACACTGGAATTTTCAAAGTTGACTTAAGGTACCTTCAATGTCATTCAAGGTCAAATTTAACAGCCCCAAGTGGAATTTTATTCGTAGTTTACTATTAATGTTTAACACTAACCATGGACCGAAGATTCACCAATATCGAGTTATAATCCAATACATAAGATTTGCTGAAAGTGCTTTTGATACGGTTGACCTATGTGAACTGGAAATGAGATCATGGTCACTCATGTGCAATGTCATCGAAAGCACTCCATCGGGGGAACAGATGTATCGAATTTCATTTGAACAAATCTCCATTCTCAAGTCATCATGCTTGCAATTAACAAAGGTAATCCTGTGACCTTGAAACAACGTCAAATTCTAGGCCAGTCATATACCATTACGCCCAACCTCTCCATTGAAATGTTCCACACACTCAATTGATTTGGGTAGCTTTTCTTGGTACTAATTTATGGCGATGAGAATGAACATGCCCTAAAAGTGACAAAGTTTGCCCCTGTGTCTTTGAAAAAAAGTCGAGGTCACTGATGTGCAAACCCATCCGAGTTATTTATAAGAGTGTTCCACATTGCAAAATGTCGCAAAGTTAAGCGTTTGCATTCTTAAGTTATCATGATGAGAACAACTGTGGACAGCCGGATGTTCAGATGACATGGCGAAAATACCCTTCGACCAAAGTTCAGCCTAGGTGTAAAGAAAAAAACAATCTTTAAATGAACATTTTTCAAAAATATTTTAATAACCAATTGTGCCAGTTTGCTATTTTCCATATCTTCTCCAATACCCCCACTCAGATGGTGCTGAGACCTGAGGGAAATGATCTTGTGGAAAGGGTCAAACAAAAATTTAAAAGGTGATGATGCCCTGGATCCCTGATTTTTAAACATTTTTTCCAGTTCTGTTACTTATTGGCTAATGCATATATCCCTATTGATTAGAATGTAAGTCAATGGGGATTGCAACGGTAATTCATATTTTTTTCTGATTTTCAACCTGCTTAGGTTTCAGTTTCAGTATTGTATTCCTAGGGAGCTGCAGCCTAGACAGGAGGTGGGTGTCACACTTCGTACTGGTCTCATCTGCTGTTTGGCACCTTGTTATTGTGTCTTACATAAGGGATCCACAAGTCCACAAAGCGAAACAATCAGATGGTACTGGTTTGCATGGATATTTGATTAGCCTACTAAATGTGAAAATAAGGCATTTTGGCCCTTCTTAACCTGGATATGGAGCAAATTTTACAAGTTGACTAGTGGTGTTATTTTCTTGTTGTGATTTGTGTATGGAGTGTATTTGGTATGTTACAGATGTCTGAACGTCGTTCGAGGCCCTGTCTTTTTTAACCATGTGCTTGGTTTGAGTAGGCACTGCTCTCCTGAAAAATATTTAAATGCACTCACTACTTGTCACTCTGGAATGCTGACTGCGTTGATGTGGTTTCACATTGTCCAAGCCTACGTTTAAAGCTATAGAATGTATATTTCTTTATAATAGTCATAACATAAATAATTTTTTACCAGATTCATATGAATGTTGGTGAACAAGTACCTGTCTGCAGACCCGTACATTATAATATGTTCAGCATATTTGGCTGCAATATATTTTTGTTTTTGTTTTTTTTTTGTAAATTTTGTGTGTGTTTTGTGCTTGCAAATTCTCTCAAATTCCATGCTGGATTTGCATGAAACCTGGTAGAAATGTAGCGTAACTCGATCACACTACGTATTTTCACAGCATAGTGCCGCTGGCATTTCCTGAGTTTCAGCGGTTTTTTTTTTAAATTACAAATTATCGCAAAGGGTACTTATAGATGTTAGCATAAAGGAAAGCATGAAGCAAATGTAGCATATGGCCTATATCTTGGTAATGGTGGATCAAGGCCCACGGTTAATATTAAACATTAACAGGAAAGTACCTGTCAGGTCAATTTCGGTGTTGTTAATTTTGACCTTGAGTGACCTTAAAAATTCAAACTCACATAGTGGTGTTAATCTTGATAATGGTGGTTACTGTCACTTTCCATTTGAAAAATTATGAGTGCAGATTTGTTTGACTGCAGACTTTGATAGTGCAAAGGGTTATGATCTTCTAAACCTTCACACCGCGTATGGGTGACATTGTTTTTTTCATATATTGAAGGTAATAGAACAATACAGTTACTTGCATTATTCTCTCAATATCGGGAGGTTAATTTTAGCTACATCGTGAGTGTTGCACACGTGATGGTGTTGTATGAAGGCAAAAGAGATGCACATGGCTTATAAACCCAATTTATTAGCCACATGAAAACTGATTTTGATAGTGAATTTTAAATTAAGAACTAATGAAGCATTGTTTTGAGTGATTTTTTTGACAACTATTTTTATATATTTGCACATAGCTATGATCTTAAAGGCAGATGATCTTGGCGTAAATCTGAAGGTCACAGGACCAGTTAAGATTCTCAATCCAAGGAAGATGAGTACAAGACTGGACAGAAACATTCAAATAAAACAAATATGTATCGAAGTTATTTTTCTTTGCGATATTCATATGTGACAACTGCGGCTCTTTTGAAAATCTGAGAAAGAGTTACGGCACTTTCCAAAACCACGTTTATGAGGAATTTCGAACACATGGTGTTTAAATAGTTACTTCATGTAATAAAGAAAACAAACAACTCCTTCAAGTTAGTACAACTGTTTACACAAAAAATAAATAGCTGCATACTTCTAGTGTCTGAATCTCTCTCTTTGAAACTAAAGTGTGTTACTCTGATGTATGTGTTGCTATATAAACAGCTGATTCCCTCTTATTGTTTTTGTGATGTTTCATGATGTATAAGCTCCCTTATTGCACTTGAAGTCGGTTTCGCTCACAGCAATGGCAAAGACAACATTTGTGCTGCAGAGTGTCCTGCTGTATATGAACTCTTGAAATAGTTTCAAAGCCTTTTTATCGTAAAGAACAAAGCAACCAAAGTTAACGATCATGTCGATAGCTTTTCGCCATTTACATCGTACACCAAATCGTATAAAAACGATGGCTTTCAGTAGAATGATTCAAGTACGGTTTAAAAACGATGCAATGACTATATTCCTTTAATAACATGTATTCGATTATCGTTTTTATCGATTTGAGCTAAAGTGTGTGTGTAACTTGCTATCAAAATGAGCAATGTTGGAAATTGTGTCTTGAAAAACATGTTTGAGCGTATCTCTCTATCTCTCTCTCTCTCTCTCTCTCTCTCTCTCTCTCTCTCTCTCTCTCTCTCTCTCTCATTTTTAAATCAAACCTGCTGTATGGGTTCATGGGTTCTTTCGGTGCACCTGTGACAAGGGTTCCTATGATTTCCATGGCCATTATTCCGAAGCTTTATGTCTGTTTCTCGCACCTTTGAGGTGGGCTTGGGAGATCATATGTTGACTTTTTATTGTAATAGATCAATGGGATCAAGTCAAAGGTTGAAGTAAAATGGAGAGTCAGAAAATCGATGATGTCGATTTGAGCAGGTGTTTTCATTTTATACGTTGTTCATTGGCCAGTCTGAGAATTAACAAATAAAGATGGCGGTGGTCATCAGGAAGACTCATCCAATCCGTAAGCGTTTGGTGAATACTGATAACATGATCTATCAAAAAGCGTGAAATAAAATTTTATGAAACATAATCTTTCAAGGTTCTTTCACGACTCTCTGCATGTGCCTTCTTCGACTAGTTACGAAATTTATGTTCATGTAGAAAATGCACATTTAAATTTGCAACAAAAATTTTTAAACCATTATTTGCATCACAAAATATGCAGCATCATGATTGTTGAATGCACACAAGAGTGACGGGCTGTTGTTTACAAAATGTAATTATAACTTAAACACACGCCAAGAATCTTTAACCTTGCACCCGGTTACAACTAATTTATAAACTGAGAATACATTGCACTCAGCCGCAACTACATGAGCAAGTTATTTGAACATAGGGTAGGTACATTTCTGTTCAGAATTCCACGAGAAATACATCTTTCCTGTAGATCAAAACAAAATGTAGGCAACTGCGATTTGTAATTGTAGTTGTACATCCAAAACATCGCGATTTTCGAAAGACGAAAGGGTTTAACTAATGTTGACGCCATTATTGGCATATGTTTGCTGCAACATTTGTTTTCTTTGGAGAGGATTTCTCTGGTTTATCAGATGCGTTCCTGTTTTATTGACGGTTAGACGCTTGTGGAATTTTTAAGCCTTCAACCTTTCAAAGTTGTTTGATAACTGTCATCGAGATATGGGCTTTTCGACTTTCAAATACAAAATTCGTTCTTATTGATATCCAAAGCCGATTATGTCTGACTTGTGAGGATTTCGGCAACAATATTATGTGTCCCATTCTTATCGCCCTTGCTAGTCTTGGCGCATAACAGGGATAAGGGGAAGCACCAGACGTTGCTGTTTTGGGTGTTAATTTGTTACAGCAAAAATGTAAAATAGTCTCTTGTAGGCTGTGCGAAAATGTAGACAACACATGCACGAAATTTTCCCGGTACTGAACAATAACTTACTTGTCAAATAAGAAAAAACGGCCAGCAACAAAAAACAAACAAACAAAAACAAAAAAAAAAACAAAAAAAACCCAAAAAAACCCCCTTGCATATTCTCCTGCGTTGCATGCCTTTAGCTGACATTTTCTTGTAACATTGGGGACTGAAATATACATTTCAATAAAATTACGTGACTATGGAGCTTCTATCTACGTTCTGTTGGTAGGGGATTAACATGGAAGATCAACCTGGGATGGTGCTGTCTGCATTTTCAGTCATGTTTTGGTGGGGCTAATTCTCCTGAGCAATATGATAGCCTAATGCTGTGGTTATACCCCCGTTACGTGGGTGTTGTATAGGGAAAATGTGCCAGACAGTTGGGCTATTCTGCAGGTGCAAAATCTGCTTTACCAGTAATCAGATCCACTGTGTAAAACAATCTGTTTGTTTCAAAACCTTTTTGTACCTCGCGCGGGTTGCGAATGCATAAATGTGAATATTAATAGCACCAGAAGGTCAACATCAGAGTCTTAACTGAAGGTCCTGGATTTTACAACCATTAACATGATGGTTTGAGTATGCTTACAGTTTGTACAAGTCTTATCTTCAAAGGCCAACTACGTGTATTTAACCATGGAACAATTATATGAAATTTGTTCTATTTCTTTCTGTTTGTTCATGCTAATTAAACTGAGAAGGAAAGGTATTTCTCAGAATGGGGACCCATTGTTGCTGTGGCATATTGGTGCAGTGTTTGATCATGTATCAGAGTATACGATAACTGAAGAGGACAGCAACATACCATACCATATAGCAACTAATTCTCTAAGGTACCGAACAGCCAAGGTGTGGAAAAATTTCCTTCTCACGTAAAGGAATGAAAAAACTTCAAAAGCAAATTTAGGAAACCAATATAGGCGTAGCTTGGCACCCAGTGCTACAGTCCTATCTTTTGTGTAAAACAAGAGATAGAGTTGCTTTCCCCACCGACTGAATCGCTGGTTTTCATCATCTCAAGATTTACTGGCTGTAAATATATGTATTAGTAATGTAATGTTAGATCTTGACCACCATTGCCAAGACCTGCGTGTCTGGCCAAAAATTGTTAGACACAATTGAGTTGTTTCCATTTATTTTAACTGTTGAGTAAAGTTTTGGGACTACATGTACGAATCAGGTAAAGGTATTATATATCTGTTCATTAATACGGAAGTATAATGTCACGTATCGGCTCTTTAGCCGCTACACCAGCTCTCTCATGCTTGATATGTAGAGTGAGAGGACCTGGGTAATCCGTCATGGCCCTGCAACATATAGTATCAGAGTGAGATCAGGGCTGAGTCACTGAGCCGAACCAAGTGTCATAAACCGAGAGACAAAGGCATCCTAGAAACGAGTGGAATGCTGTTATAGATTAATGAATTTAATCAGTGACAGTTACATTATTACAAACTCAAACTGACTTCAGGAGCTGAAAATTTCCAAAGTCTGTTTTATTAAAACACATTTGGACAAAATACCGTTTAACATACTAGGTTTACCGCAATAATATTTTTTTGCATATGGTTGCCTAGTATAGACCAACAATAGTTAACTCTCAATGACATATCCGCCGATTGAAGGGCACCTAACTGTCTGCTGTTAAAGTAAAAGTTACCCAGTATACTCGTTTTTATAACATATCTGTTCCACTTCGTCTCCATGGTCGCATTTTGTTTAAGTCTGAGTAAAGGTTAGTGAAGGGACTCTCAAGGGATGCAGTCTCTCAATGAACATACTCCTTGGTGCAGTCTGTATACATTGCTCCAATACTGACGGCAGGAATGTTGTTGACCCAGTCTCTAACGTTATTATCAATGCAGAATGTCTTTTGCTATATTTTTAATTATGAGAGGCATTTTCGCACATAATTTGCAATGACTAAGCAATTTGTTTGCAAGACAAAACATTGATATTTGATTTCCAAGTAACAAATTGAATAGATTTATGGTTCAAAACAACTGCATGACAGACCCTTTCACACGCTGGGATGGTCTGTGAAAAATACCAGAAATATTGATCAACAGCCAAATAGGCAAATCTATCTTTTACCGTTCTGCTGAGCTATTCAAGATATATAAGCTGCTCACTTGCGCACGCCAGGTAAGTTCCTGCTATCATGAATTTTTTCTCCTTTAACTGCAGGTTTCTTTCGGGACAAATTATAACACTGTGTTAAAAGGAATACGATAACGAGGGTGGTGTGGTTGAGAGACTGCAGGCTCTTATCTTTAATGAGGATTCATAAAGCCTCATACTGATGAGTACATCTGGGCACTCGATCTTTAAGCTTATGCACTTTATAATACAACCTGTGCATTATTATTCACAAAGTTGTCTTTAGCCCTCATAGAAAGATGCTGATCTTATATTTGTACTGTGATATTTGCCACACCATGGATATGTGTTACACATTTTACTTTCTTCATTTGTGGGGGTCAATAAAATTATGGTGAGATCTAACGAGATCCATTTTATGTAGCTGTCAAACACAGCATAATATATTACGTAAAATAACAAGAGAACATGACACCATTGACGTATTAAGCCTGCATCCACCTGGCTGTTGTCATGCAAATAGATCGAAAGATGTGTATTTGTGTATTTCAAAACAACAGATCCGAAAAAAACCTCCTTTTTACGTTTATGTGAGGAAAGGAGCCTCTGCCTTATTTCCTTCAAGATGAAAAGCAACAAATTTTTGACCTGCATTCGAAAGATAATTTTCCATACTTTGTTGAAAGTAGCTGCACAAGTATGTGACAATGTGGTCATATTTAAAATCAAACAGGCAAGAAAAACATCCTCAAGGCAAAATAAAAAAAGGTTAAACACCAGCACGTAACTAGGGTCGTTCCCCACCAATTCTTGATAAAATCTTAACCTGCCTAGTATCACACTCTCACAGCTGCCCATTAAAGATTAATATTATATATAAACGGTTAGTTGAATCTGAAAGAGTGCTTGGTATGGCATTGTAGACGCTAAAATGAAAATAGAAGGGTTTATTTTGTCATCCTTCTAAAACATTTACAGTTGCCACCGAATTGACGTCTGGGAGCTCTGTCTACATAACAATGTCTTTTGACCTTGCATTACTGCAATTACAGCGAACAGACAATGTTTGCCCGAGTCAAAAGGTCAACAAGTTCCACAATCTCTGCGGGGCCAGTCTTTGTTGAGCAATTTTGAAGAAGATTAAGAAAGGTGTGATCTGAAATATCGATCGGTACATCATTTCTCTGACATACGTAACCGATTTATTCTAGATTAAACTCAAAGCATGTCGTGGTGTGTTATCGTATGGTGTCATACAATGGCAACGGAACACTTCAAGTAGTACCTTTTCTTGTATCTCAACAAACCAGAGACTGGGGCTTAATTTACTCCTTTTTTGTCTTTCTATTTTGGGGGTTGTAAAGTATTATCTCTGCCATCCCGATCTTTTAGTGTTGGAATGTACACATTGACTTTTTTTGCGTAATTCACAACAAAATAGCAAATTATCACCTAGAACTGCAAGGGTTTCATGCATTTCTCGACGGCAAAAAGAGTATTTTGAATCATTTAAATTATCCTGCGATTTTTACTTTTGCTTTTGCTCCTGCATCTGCGCCTGTCACTGATTGCAAATTTTAGGTAACGGAGCTCCTGATAATATCTTATTTCTTCACTCTTTTTATATCAGCGTAGTATCCTCGAGTTACTCCTGTTTCTCACTTACTCTATGGGTGCTGTGTGTTGCGCGTCTCTCCAAACTTAGTGCAGTAAACAGTGGTAGGAAGGTAATTAAACATCAATAAAATATTTGTTTCTATGCAGCTACACAAGGGTAACAATTAAAACCATTTTGTTTGAATTCCGGCTCGAGCGTATATTTCAACACGAAACGCCTTCCAATGACAATCTATATTTTAATAATTCCATTTTAATGCAGTTTTTTAAAAGTTTAGAGATAACATACAGTTAGACTAAAATTCTGCATAGCACGCTTTCACATCTCCCTACAGTCGAAATGCTGAGACATGCAGGAGATTGACTGGCTACCAGCAAGCCTCGATCGCCAGCTAAGCCTTAGGCTGTGACGTCACCTAGACAGACAAATTCATTATGGCGGACATGTTATAAAGTGGTGTCATATAAAAACAAGGAATAAAATTTAATAAAAGTAGTGATGCAATTTATTTTTTTATGATCTATTATTACCTTAATGTATCTTTCCCCAAATATAAATCCACATTAAGGCATTATTCTGGTCCAATAATATTCTATGGTTATCAATATGTCCACTTCATTTCTGATTTTTTAGACATTGCCAAATAGGCGTCTCTTGCATCTGCAGTGGGGTGTTGTTGGGTGACAGGAAGCTGGTAAAGTGACCATTGAGCTGGATCCAATAAATGCACCAACTGCAATATAAGTGTCAAATCACTTATCACACCCCTTTCAGTTAATCCGAAGCTGCTAGATTGATAAACACAGGGCTGGTCATTTTGCGTGGTGCCATGATCACAAGGGCTCTGAGATTGGCTGTTCACTCAAGCCGCCTTTCTAATGGTAACAAGAACCAAGGGTTCACCTTTGCTGAATGCTGTGTCAGTATTTCATCCAATTTTGCGACATTATACACAGAATGATGGAATAGCATACAATACAACTGGAATTGACACAAAACTTATGAAACCAGGATTTGACAGGGCCATAGGAAATAAAATTATGCTCTATTTTATCATTGTTTATCTCTAATTTCAGCGGCAAGCACACCAGAAACCAGAAATTGTTATTCAATGTTGTAACTACAGAGAAATGCCTAAAAAATGATATCTTCAGGGAAAAAATACATGCATTTTGAGATGATTGATTACACCTCAACAGTCGGAAATAGCAGGGACTTTGATGTACCCATGCTTTTTTATCTACATAAGCACTGCCCAGCTATGCAACTGAGAACGAGGCTGCTGATATGACCCCTAATCTTGCATCTCATTAACCCCACATCAGCATATCGACTGCTACCCTGGACTTGAACTTGTCTAGCGGCTAAGGTTTAACCTGTAAAGTCGAGGTATGAGGCTTTTCCTCGGTGCAAGACGCACGGAAAAGTACAAACCAGCCCATACTCCAAAATCATAAGTTCCGTCTCGAACTTTATTCGTAGAACACCGCTGCAAATGTATCCATGTGTGTATGTGTTATTTGCCATTCATACCAAATTCATCCCTCGAAACTACTCTTGGGGGGGGGGGGGGGGGAGGGGATGAATGCTATAATGATGTGACGATGTGACCACACAATGCATCATTGGTTTCCAATAACAAATGACAATGTTCATAGAGACACATGAGTTCTTTCCCAGACAAACCTGTGGACGACGACCGGCAATTTTAGAGATTGTCCCCTTTACTTTAACCTTTAATGTGCTGTCGTATAAAATTTAGAAATGAAAGTATGAGACACAGCCGTTTGTAGCGCGTTCAGGGCGAATGATGACCGAAGCGCACTGTAACCTGATTGGCTGTAAACTGGTTGGCCTGGTCTTGTAAGTGGGTTGGGCATTGTTACAGGCACGAGGCATGCGTATTAATTTCTAACCAGAATATCCGATTCTGTCGCTAGGCGGCAATGAGAATTATCCGCCACAATATAAGCGTATGGATTGATGCACTACAGGTTTTACTTACATTTGTAGCAATGGGGCATACTTCTTCAAAACAGACGGTGGCTTTTTTTCCTATTTTTTCTTCTTTTTTGTTTGTTTGTTGTTTTTGCTTATACCTTGCTCAGTGCTTGCTTACAGTCTGTGAGTATGACGTTTGATCTTAAAACAGTTAATTATTTCCAATTCGCTGGTTTGCCCTATTGGATTAAAAGGTCTGCCTGTACATACTGGTACTTTCTTTTTGAGTGACACGGGCCAAGCCGACCGCGTTGTGAATATGAAATGTCTGTTCTAACACAAGCCATGCTCTCTTCACATATAGGGAGCTTGAGTCACCTAAACCCTGTTAAGGACATCTTGTTAACCCTTTCAGTGCCACATTTTGCACTCAGTCAACAGCTTTCTTTCGCAACTGCGCTCAAAGCGCGCCGAGGAAATATGTTGAACTGGACTATATTCTATGTAACTTAAACCATGTTGGTACTTACATGTAAGGCTTTTTGGAAGGAATATCAATCCAGCACCGTGATCACAATTCAGAGCAGTTCCTTTTAAGTAGTTCGACTAAAACCGAAGTTGGCACGGAAAGAGTTAATACCGACGCTATATAATGATTCATCTACCCTCTGCAATTTTTATTGTGACCAGTTTTGATAATGCGCTTAGTTGAAGAAACCAAATGAGGCCATCAGACGATGAAACTGCCCTTTTTGGTGAACAGGATTGAGCAAGAAAGCGTTAATACATTGAAGTGTGCTGTTAGACTAAAAGCATTATTTGTACCCCGACACTTGTTTGGCGAGACAGATGAACATGCAAGAAAAATCTGGTTGTCACACTGATGACACATTATTGGTTTAGAATTTCGAGAGGATGTATTCTTACTCACATGCACAGATTATTCTCTACGGAAGAGATGTAAATATGAAACGGTACTGAAAGAGAGGGTAGCTTTGTTATGTAATAATTTTGTGCTATTTCAGCTTAGCTTGCTGACCTTTGCAGATAGGTCAGGGTCACTTTCGGATGCACAGCGGTCATTAATTATTTGTCGGCCTGAATAAATTGCTCGAGTGACAGTTCACACACATATGGATGACGTTTTGATGATGCATGTTATGCAATTATTTAACGATGTTTTTAATCTGATATAATTCATTATATCCTGTCTTGTAGATTAATATCATTGTTTTACGTTCAACAATGCATGGAAGAGAACTGCTTGATACATCGAGACCATCAATAAGCTGGCCATCTGCGTTGTCAGGCAGCCATCGGGGAACTAGAACAGGAAATGGACCGCATGACAATTACGAATTACACTTTACATTTTAGTATAGGTCACTTCACCAGGTTCATATACTCCGCAGGCACACTGTACCGCTCGGTCCGAATAATAAAATAGAAAACTTGAATACCAAAGTAGCAACTGGTAGTATCGTCCTCAAATAGTTCAAATAAATGTGTTGAGTGTGAAGTATTATAATGATTTTGTTGTTTTGTAGTGTGCGCTATTTTTTTTAGCAATAATTGCCACAAACACGATACTAAATTGTGAAATGCTTTTGGGCAATCTTTTAGTTGATTTGTCACACGAACTTTGTAACTGATGTCAACTTATGAATTTTTCATTCCACCTCCTCAGCAATACATTATTATGCTGACACAGTTGCAAGTTTCGCTTTTAACGACTGGACCGGGCAGTGTCAGCAGAAATTTAAAGTCGAGGAATAATATGCCATGGTTAAGATACCAAAGGAGACTTTGTAGTAGTAGTATGATCCTTATTTGTCAGGTGTCACGCCATTATGGATTTTACTTTATAGATCAGTACGGTATGAGTAAATATGCTCACGACACAAATAATAACTACCGTGAATATTTTGTTTGGAGCTTCATCGTAACTTCGAGTGTCAAGGTTTGCCAACGAGAGTTACACTTTTTATTCCAGGAAAACTCCGTGAAAAGCCGCATCCCGACTATGGGATGCAATCGGAATTAACGTAAATTTATTACCAAAGTATAGAACGTTATGAGGTCCTTGTGGTATTGAATTAACCAGTTTTTAACTTAGCAATTGTGGATTCGAGGAAAACGAAGTCTAATACAACACGTGGCTTTTAAATGGAGACCTCCTACCCCCCCCCATCCCGAACTGGGGAATCATTTTATCGTATGTAGATTGATAAATTTTCACTTCTTGGTGCATCAAGTTGTCACACTTTACCTACAAGAGTCTGGCTAAAGACAAGCCTGGGACTTCGTGGTCAGGGATACATGTAGCTTTGAGTAAGTCAAAACCATGCAGCTGTTTGTCAGTCAGTGGGATCGTACGCCGAAGACCATAAATGGGCCAATTATTTCATGTTACGATAACTGTTTATGCCGCATGTCAAACATAAAAACGTTAAGCAAACAAAGCGTATACTGAAGATCAAACAATAACGTGCTAATCAGAATCCTGGCTGGCGGTATTTTTGGGGGGTAAAGAACACCCTCCCGATGCATATCACTATGCTTGCTTTGTCATGTGTCTGCTATCTAGCTCCAAATTCCTTACAGACTAAAAAAAAAAAAAAAACTGTGTGCTCCGTTCCCTGATGTCGGATAATTTATCAAGCAAACACCACGTATTCGCACGTAGTTTTGTTGTTTGGGTCACTGCTGTACGAATTAGAAATATTTATCAATGCAATGACACTATATTTGAACTGATGTCCACCTCGGAAAACTGCTTTTTAAAGTTGGTGCGGGGGTTGAGCTATAATGGCAGAATCATGACCCAACACAAAATGACCTTTTCCCAGTTTTATTAAGTTTGGCACTTTACTTTTCTTTGTCACGAAACATGAATCCCCCAAAAGCAAAATTTGTGTTATAAAAAAAAAATAAGAAAAAACATGACCATAGTTTAGCCGGCTAGAGTGCGTGTATGGCTCTTGAAAAATGTATACTAAATAATCCACAAAAGTTTGGAAAGCAGTCGGCTGCTCTCCACAACCTAGTGCCGTAGCAACGGCAAGTAACCAACTTTGATCTTTGGGGTGTGCTGCTTGTAATGCTCGTGTAAACTGCTGGACAAGATCAGGACCACCGCTTAATTGGTTTATTGTAGTGACCAAATAGCACGAACCACCACCTCTCCTGACAATATGTTCTACTTTTGCTAAAGGATATATGTCCTTTTCAATCCTTTTAAATCTAAACACTTATCGTTTGATCAATATACCAATGCCAGCCCGGGAATATCTTTTGAAAATTTGGAAACATAATTGGTTTAGTGTTTCAAGCACCTTAGCAACAATATTGGCCCCGGTCCTATGAAGGATAATATACCAGAGTACATATGTACATTCAATGTGGATGTAAATGCACATTAAATGTGGATGTTAACCTTTTAATGGCTCAATTCAAACGTGTATTCAACCACTAGGTATCAATTATGTGAGACATATTGCATGTCTCTTTTCGGCGCCCAATTTTGCAATTTTTCAGGTAAAGAAGTTGGAATGTTTTTCACCGCATGGAGGAAAGAGATTCGCCATATATGTAATTTACCCTATACATGTCATCCTTACTTGCTGCATTACATTTGTAACAACTTTGATATTGAATCACAAAAGCATATTTGTTTTTGAAATTTGTCCACAAATTGTCAGCCAGTAAAAACGGATGGTTCAATTCATGACCAAAACTGTGTATGGCGGCAGTCAGTCATCAGTGTGCAAATCTTTAAATTAAATCTTTTTAAGTGCTGTGTTGACAAACCCCATAATGTTGTTTAACAGGATTGCCTCAGTGTTATTAAAAGAATTGGACAAACCCCAAATTGTGATGGACAAGGTTTCGCTTTGCGCCACATTATACGTGAGGTCTGTGAAATAAGGCATGGGGCTGTTCAATGCATAATGACCAAACATAAGTGTATGGAAGTAATGCATGGAATAAGTACGTTACAATTATGTAGTAACCCAGTAGCCCCGGTCCCGTTAGGCGGTGGGAGTACTTTTACTGCACAGTTAACTCTGGAATCATGGACTGAGTATTGCAAATGTGTATATGGGTTGTTGTTGTTGTTGTTGTTGTTGTTGTTGTTGTTGTTGTTGTCGTTGTTGATCTTCTTCTTCTCCTTTTTCTTCTTCTTCTTCTTCTTCTTCTTCTTCTTCTTCTTCTGCTTCTTCTTCCTCTGCTTATCCTTTTTCCTTTTCTTCTTCGACTGTATTGTATCTAGTGTACGAATAAGGATATAGCTATAATAATAGTAATGGCCATGAGGATGTTTTCCTGTATTCCGATAGTGATCGAGGGGAAAAAGCCGATGAGAGGTGCTAACTTTCAAAATGGCAACTGCATGGTGACCAACGTGGGACTCACAAAACAAATTAAAGCGGTTTCTACCAATGTTTTAATCGTCATTCATAATAATGTCATTGTAAACATTACAAAGAAAACAAGACTATAGTCTTTTCTAATCCATGACCAACCTGCTTTACTGTTTACTGACAAAATTAGTACAGCGATCGTTGAATCCCCACTAAACGTATGGATTAATTTTTACTTGTAAGGCTTACGATGCGAACTATTAAAGGGATTTGGTTGAACGTAACTACTTATGTGTGCCTTCAACTTAATAACAATTTGAACTGTCTATTTTTTGTCGTAATAGCTTTAAAATATGCTGTTAATGTGACTGCTTTGACGGAATCCGAGTAGGATGGATAAGAAAAAAAAAAAGGCACGGACCAAGTATGAATGTATTTAAAATGGATGGGAGTTGTGACGCATCACTTTGTTTTTGGTCTGTCATATGAAATATGTGTACCATCTTCAGATGCATTGCAAAATCCTGAATAGTAGCATTCACTATATACACCTTGAAGTAAATTTTTATGAAGCATACGTTCCACTAGAATCGTATGCAGGCATTTATGTCGAAAACTGCCACATTTCAGATAAATGGACTTTTCTTACGGGGATTGATCAAAGTACACTGAGTCAAAAGGACCTGATTTCTTTCTTTTTGGGGGGGGGGGGGGATTTGAAACTGATCATCAGTAGGGTATGACAATCGCATTACTGCTGTGTTTGTAAATGACTTCAAACTGGCTCTGCGCATTGCATATAGGTCGATCGGTCATGTAAAATATGTCTGTTAGTTATTTGTTGCGTTACCACATTGAGGAACATGTTCATCAGCTATAATGTTTTGTAGATGATTCTACTGCTAAGAATATTTTTGTGAAAAAAGCGACTATTGGTTAGATGATAATGATTTTATTTCTGTTGTCTTGGCTCTGTTGCCCATTCTGCTGAAATGTTACTAGTTTGCCAATGTTATACAGCAAAAAATCAAGAAAGCTTGCAAGAGAAAAATATACAGAGAACAGACATATCAAATGAACAATTGTGGAGTTTATGCAAGGCGACCACTGACTCTTTGTGGCCCCGAGCCACAATTAGTGATGATATGTGTGATAGGAATACAAGGTCAGCCGTCAAGCGTTATAAAATGATCGATGCTGATGTACCTCCCCCCCCCCCCCAACTAGTGTATAAACCAAGAATCAGAAGTAATGGATGGAGCTTGTGATGTACGTCTGTTCAACCAGAGTATTACCTTTTTCGTAGCCAATTTCAAATTAATCATTGCTCCCAAAAGGGCGCCGAGGGAAGTTGTTGACTGAGTCAAACCTTGGCACTGAAAGGGGTCATGAATGTAAGTTGGAATAAGCCTTTGACAACCAAATTACTGACTGGAAGCAACGTCCTTTTACTAATTACGGAGTGGCGCATTTGGGTCCATCTATTCTATTAAAACGGACAACTCCTATTAGTCTGGTAATTTATTTACTTTTGAGAAAATGACACTGGGCAGATTTTGTTGAAATTCAGTTTGAGGTACATACATAATGCTTTTTGCCTTCTCAAGGATATTCAACCATTGATGCCTTTTGTTAGCAGAAAACGAGAAGCTGGACAGGATATCACCGAGGAAATTGATCAGTGGCATATGGTTTAATGGACACGTAAATCACAGAAGCCATGTGTGAGAAAGGTTTTCAGTGAGATGTGCCAAATTGATGAATCATACACATACAAATACGACACATAGGTACCTGGTATCACATGCAAGCGATGACATGGAGACCTGATCTTATAAGAATTAGAACAAGGTGTTTGCCGCTTCAAGATTTTTAGAAACAAACCGTCTTATATTCTGTTGCATTGAACGTTTGAGACAAAGCCGTATTTTATTGTCCTTATTGTATTTATTGTCATTTTCCCGTTTTATAAATTTATTTTTTAAATAACACATGACAGAGAAATAAGGCAGTAGCATTTGCGTATTCTGGACGTTACTACGGAACCCTTGAAGGGTCATTGGGTAAAGCATCTAGAAGCGTAACCCGTGTCCACAAGACCGTAACTTGTGGCCTTGGGTTAGTAAGTCGTGATCTTGTGTTAGTACGTCATGGCCACGAGTAACTAAGCCGTGACCTTAAGTTAGTAAGTCGTCGCGACGAGATAGAAAATCATTGCCATGACTTACGCTTCTAAGTTTTAATACCAGTATATCGTATATGTGGACATATATTCAGTATTTTACAATCCTTGACACGCGATTTTGCACTTATGGTATACCATGCAAATAGGATATAGGCTCACGGAGCATTTCAAACTCATCCAAACATGATAACCATCAATCCTGGTTAACATAGTTTATTTATAGTTCTGAAAGTGATGAAATGTATACTTTTTAATGTCTCCTAAATAATAAACATGATGTCCTCCTTCAGTGTTAAAAAGATAATATCTTTGAATTCATTATAGACAGATCATTCTTGGAACATTGGATACCGTTTTACAATTGCTCAATGCGAATTTAGTGCAAAATGAACAACGGCCTTTCACACTTTAAATCATGCTATCTAGGGGCAATTGAATTTCGAATCCTGAATAACTGCAACACTTTTGTTATATTAAAATATCGTATTATGTGTAGCTGGGGGAATAAATGTAATTCATGGTAATTGGGGCAATTTGAACTTTGAATATCTTGCAAACTCCAATAGACACTAATATGTGCCAAAATGCTACTCATGAACCAGTGCGCATTTTATGAATAACACTTGAAAACCATTTTCTTGCATATAATGTTTATCATGTCAGGGCCATATATTAAACTTAAGTGTTTTAGAGCTTTAAATGATCGATGGGTCCATACGCTTAACGGCGATATAACATTTAGCGGATGTACAAGACATGGCCAGGAGTTAGTATATCATGGGCAGGACTTGACTGTTTTTAATATCCAATTTCGCTTCAGTCCTCCGAACATTCAGCTGCCTCGCTGTCTTATGGAAGATACACATGAAACCATCGCTGTTTGAGGTAAGGATTCCCCGATAATCTCAAGTTCTTTGCTGTCCACACCTGCCACATATGACATGCTCTCTACCAATAAATCCCGGAATGATTTTTTTAAGCGTGCACTACACTTTCCTTTTATCATCTGCCAACTGAATATCCTTGTTTTGGAAATGTGCAATGTTCTAGGACTCGCTTGTTCTTTTGTGGTTTTGCGTTTGGCGCAAAAGGAGTTTTGGATAAGGAATTACTCAAAAGTTTTCGATTCCTCAATCGTTGGCCGTAAAATATAACAACATTACACACAGAATATTTTACATAAAACTTTTCTGGCACGTTACAATCATCATGGCTCACCAATTCAAAGAACAAAATTGTGCGGTCTATCTAGAAAATTTGATGGAAGTAGGTGGCCATACCTGACTCTCAATTCCTGTGATAAAGTGTCAAATATACTGATCTGTTTTATTTTAAACTGTACACCAAAACAAATGAAACACTTCAACAAAAAAGGCCCTAGGAGGCATCTAGCAACGTTATTCCGGTTTGATCATTGTGTTTTGCATGAAACATGTAAAGACATGCTTTTACGTTTTTTCTATGTAGACTCCTAGTATTGTAATCATGGTGAAGATTCATTTGACATCAACGCAATCGAATATTTCATCCGTAAGGTATGAAATTAAGAGAAAGAAACAAAACTTTTTTAACACAATAGAGATGGGTTGAGTATAGTAAGTATTTAATAACAAAACTAATGAGCTATAGCTGAAAGCTTTGTTGTCATAATATACTTAGATACGGTATTTATGAGTCCGTTCTCATGTTTTGAGAGTCGTCAATACACAACACTAAATGTTTGGTTTGGTTTCAACGGAATGATACCCAGTTCGATTCAAATTGTGTTCAAAATGTTTAAAAGATAAGCTCTTTGCTGTATTCCCAGGAAGTGAGATGGGCCTTCACAGGCCACAATAAAGGAAACAAGCCAATGCATTGTACAAAATAAATGTGACAAATACTACGTTTGTAACATGTGGAGCAATGAAAGAGCGCACAAAACGTTGGATGACACGCTTTGTCAACAGTTAATGTGTTTACTGAATAAAATGTAGAATCTGACAGCAAATCCCCAAGCTTGTCTGAGCTGACAGCTGCAAATATAAGTGAAACATGTAGGCTTGATATAGGTTTAGCGACCAGATTTAAAGTGATTTATTTTTTGTGATTATTGGCGATAGAACGAGCAGAACGTAAATGTCCGCCTCCTCTATCAAGCACTCAAAAGCTTACATGTGGGCATTGACCATGGCAATTGTATCAATTCCTTCTATCCTGCAGTCAAAGATTCTGTGAGCTCATGCCTTTTCGCCATTAAGAAAACTTATGTAAGATAATTCCAAGATTGCCGACCAATTTGTGTAGGTGAAATCCTGTCTCATTATCTCATTAGACCGCGTTTTACTGTTTTCACAAGCATGCTCTTACATCACGAGAGTTTTGCATTGATCCTCCATCAACTGGAAGAAAAATACAATAAAAACTAAAAATAACCATAAAACAAAAAAACAAAAAAAACAAAAAAACAAACAAAAAACAACAAAAAAAAACAAAAAAAAAACAAAAAAACAAAAAAAAAAAAAAACAAACAAAAAAAAAACAAAAAAAAAAAAAAACAAAACAAAAAAAAAAAACAAAAACAAAAAAACACAGACAAGGAAAACCAGATAAAAACAGAAACACAACTACATGTAATTAAAAAACACCCTTGAAAACAAACAAGCACGATAGAAAAATACAAGAACAACAACAACAACAACAACAACAACAACAACAACAGAATAAAAAGAACCCCTCCAGCGTTAAGATCTTCTGAGATTATATTTATGTTTCTGCAACCGAATTTTGTAATTCTCTGTGTGTGTTGTTTGGGTACTGGTCAGGGAATTATTTTTGAGAACACATGTGATAATGTGACGGGTAACGATACTGACCAGTTATGCATGCTGGCAAAAATAAGAAAGAAATGTGATAAATGCACCCAAATACTAATGTTTTGTTCTGAGGTTTGCTTAGAGATGTTTTGCACAATCAGCAAGCATCCCATCTCCCCCTGCAATTACGAAGCAGTTGAATTTTTTTATTTAAGAGAGAGAGAGAGAGAGAGAGAGAGAGAGAGGGAGAGAGAGAGAGAGAGAGAGAGAGAGAGAGAGAAAGAGAGATAGAGAGAAATAATAGAAAAGAAAACCACCAAAAACGACCTATCATGTAAGGACGACACAACTTGCTTTAGATTAAGATTGACGAGTCATATGGGGAGTATAAAACAAAACGCATCAAAGCAAACAAACCCAAGTTTCTACTTTTTTGCACACATGAGAAGTTGAATATCGAACTGTTTACCTGGGTAGAGAACCAAACCACATATCATACACAAAAAGTCTGATCGAAATCTGAAGATAGACTAGTCAGGAATGATGTTGAAGATAATAAAAATGATAGTAATGATAACAATGTTAATTGTAATAATAAAATCAAAGTAGAGCCACATTGAAATACCCCTAGCAAACGATGATATTTTCCATTTTCAAGAATTTGAAGTTTTGTTGTATTTTTTTTTTTTTTTTTTTTTGAAATTTAGAGTACGTGATTTTATTGTTTTTAATATTAATATTTCTAAGGTTGAGAGGACCGGTTTAAAACCACCAGTTGCCTTTCATGGGTGACTGCCTGTCTCAAGTCCGGAGTGAAATTTGTTTCTTCATGTTGGTATTGGAAGAGAAATATTGATGCTTTGGCAAGTCTGGAATCTCTTTGCTGTCATTGTTGGGTTTGGAATTAATGAATGTGGATCATGTTTTTCTGTACTATTTGATCATCTGATTAATCTTGATAGTATTGAGCGGTTTTGAATGCTGTAAAAGTAGCAACGTAGATATTTTAAGTCTTCCAGTTACCGTTGCGTGCACATTGTGTTAATTTTTAATCATTTTCATCTATGGGCGAATGCTATAGCGGCAGTCTAGTATGTGGTGTCCACAGCTTCCTGGAATTTGACATGGATTCCTATGCTTGTGGGTTTTTCCCAGGCATAGCTTGTGGTTTTTCCCTGCTTTATGTCATGGGGTAATCATATATTTTCTCCTGGCAAGAAGTGAGTTACTACAGTCACTATTTTACAGGAAAATAACCAATTTAAAGCTCAGCTGTTTACAGTGAACTCTGTCTTAAACTGCTTGCTCGGCACCTTAAGCTGTAACCATAGCCTTTAAGCTGGTAAAGGTCGGTGCCAAAGAATTTTAACCAATCAGATTGTGTGGAATTTTGTAATTTACAGAATGGGCCAAAATAGTTTGTGTCAGATTCCGATTTCCTGGAGAGGAAGAGAAAATGGTCAACCTACGGGACTCCTATTTCCATATACAACGGTTGCATTTCCGGAGACTACAATTGCCTTTGAGTCCTATTTCCTTATGTATACGCAGACAAAGATTGCATTTCCTACGATTACCGTTGCTTTTGATAAATTCTTTCTTCGCAAGGTTATGCCATCGGATCTTTAAATGCAGGGTTTTAGACTGCGTCAATAGCTTTCCTGGGCACTGGGAGCAATGTAAACAAGTTGTGTTGATGATAACTGTTAGGGTTAAGCTATTTTGTAGGAATAACAGGCATGCTGGTACTCCAAAAAAGATCATGTGGATGGGAATTTTGAATCTGCCACGTGTGGGGACTCTTTTGTGTGTTGTGTCGAATTTTCAAACAAACGGCATTAAATTCCTATAATATATATATATATATATATATATATATATATATATATATTTATATATATATATATATATATATATATATATGTGTGTGCGTGTGTGTATGTGTGTGTGTGTGTGTGTGTGTGATATCGTACATAATATTTGATATTTTTCAAATGTCAAAGTCACAGCTTCGCATGCGCAGTTTAAATTTTAATGAATTGATCAATTTTTTGTATTTCTCTGCTCAAACATGAGTATTTTAACCAGAGTTTGGGAGTAGTTATACTAAGGCTTTTACTAAAAGATTACGATTTGAACCTCAGAATTCTCAAAATGGTGCTTAGAATATTTGAGATCTGTAATCTATTTCCATACATAGATATTTTTCACCTTGAATTACGTGCTGTTGGTCATATGGAAAATCTCGAATTAACTAGAAACTGCATTATTTGGATCTGGTTAGTCCAATACTGGCCACAATTAACTTGATAAAGGCATGAGTGTTTTGATAATTTTGTAGGGATGTTACCAGATTTATTCCTGACGTTCCTATACTGACTGTTTTAGCGATAAACAAACCGTATTAGTTGATAGCCATATATTTTGTTAACAGGATCCACAAACTAAAATTTGTACCATTTCAACATGCTATCAACCAATTTTAAACTACTCGTAATTTAGTATATAAATACATATATGTATATATATATATATATATATATATATATATATATATATATATATATATATATATATATATATATATATATATATATATATATATATATATGTGCACAAAACCAAATAAAACATCGTCATGCTGCTCTGTGACAACAGTTCATAACTCTTCCAGTGCTAAGTATTAGGACTGAGTCAACGCTTTTGGCGCATTGCGCCAAGGAAAGCTGTTGACCTGGATCAGTATATTCTATAGGCATGCTGGTAGTCATAAAAAAGGTCTTTTAACGAGAAATATTTATCTGGCATCCTTATTAAAATTGAGAGCAGTTTGTCTTAAGTAATTTGACTTTAGTTCCTGTTGGCGCTGAAAGAGTTACGCCCATTAATATATCTTATGCTATAGATATGTCATTTTGAAATCTATCACACAGATTATTTAGCTGACACTTCAGGAAATGATTAGGTCAGTGGTGCTTTGCTATTCTTTTTAAATAATGTTTAATTGCTCTCCATCTCTTTGGCAAAAATCTATATTGTCCAGTTAATATGGCGGCATCTTCCACGAAAGCTTTCACAATGTTGTACATTTTTATATCGTGCACATATGACGTACTTCCTGTTTGTATAGTCACTTTGCTCTAAAGCCCCAGTCCCAGCCGCCCTAGGCCTACTGAAAAAGTTTGATTTGACATTCCACCACAATTTTAAACACGAGAATCTAAATCATGCTGACCCTCCCAACTTCAGGGTTCCGTTTTCATACTTCCTTTGCAAATTTCTCTATAACAGCTAAAAAGACTAAATGTATTCAAATATGCACATCACTGTGATATTTTGTCATCTTTTCTTTTCCTGTGACGTCACTTTTGCCCTGAACTTATCAACGCCCTCCGGATAAAACTGTTCCTAGAGTAAATTCACCGATGCGCAGAGGCAGATTCCTCTATATTCTTCCGATGCTTCCGTGGCGAACTCGGCAACCAAAATGCAATTTGAGTTGCAGTTAAGACATGCAGACGACAAGTGAAACCTATTTTTTTGGATTTGACTAGCAATGATGCTAAGGTTTCTATGCATACTATAGGGGTCACAGCTATGATTTCTACGCAGAGTATAGGTGTCATAGCTTCCTCATATCACACAAATAAAGTGCATTGTTTCATGTTATAACACCATAACTGTGACAGAAACTTGCGGCTCGCTTTGGACTGCAGCTGGCGACTGCAATAAAAATATGAACAAGAATTACCTATGCACCGATAGACAGGTCTCAGAGAGATAAAGACAACACGAAATATTGAAAGAGAATATCTAGAAATAATGTACTACGGTGTTTCACTCGACAAATGTGTTTTAAAGCTCATTGTGATGCTGGAGGTTGGGAGTGTGCCGTCTGGTATCTCAGACAAAAAAAATCGCCGGCCGCAGGATGGTCTGCTACAACAGAATGTCCATAGACACTGCTCCACAGCAGAAATATAATATAAGTCCTGCACTGTTGACGTAGGTTTTACTCAGAAAACGTCATAGCCTCTGGCAGGCAATAAATGCAAGGAGCAATCACTGGTATTGGGTCCGGGAACACGTTAAGGTGACCATTCCACTGTGAAGGATGCCATCATAAACGTGTTTTTTCTTTCTTTTCTCTGAGTCTGGAAAAGTTTTTTTAGTATTTATGTTGTCTTTATCTCTCGAAGAACCAAGTACATTGCACATGTAATTCTTGTTCATATATTTCCTTCAATCGTCGACCGACATATTGAGCAAACATGTTAGATTTGTATCCCTATTAGTTTTGAAAAAGATCCGGCCAATGAGTTTCAGAAGTTGAAAATGTAAATTTCCCGATTCATGCATACACGACGGGCGAAAGATGGCATGCTCAACAAAAAATTAAAATGGAAGAATTACTGTCAGCATGAGCAGTTGGTTGGAAACCATGTGCTATGACCAACTTCGCTGTTCAGGTATATCCAGACAAGAGTCATTACAGAATTGTGTCTCATCTTTGTCGTTCGTCTGGAATAATGTGCATATATTTTATCAACTTAATCTCCCCCTCAGAATTACAACACTTCATTACGTTCATATTTGAAACGACAATTGTCAGCTTAAAGACATAAATGCTCTGTATTGAGCTTCCACTCCAGGTTAAGCATGCTGCCAGTTAGAAAGATTTCAGGTCACACATGGGCAAAGGCATGTCGCCCCTGATTAAGTACGCGTTTATTTCGCTTGTTTTCTTTCGCCCTACCTGATCATAAATGTTTCACTAGTCTCACCACACATGTAGCCCCGGTAGCGCTGACCGTTTTTGTGTAACTGTCTTTGATAGTTGTATGAATGAAGCGAAAAGACGTGACATTTTAACATTATACATGTTGTATCGAATGAAAAAAATGTGTGCGTGGAATACCTAGGAACATATATAGTTACATTGCAGCAGCGTACGATCCATATACCTTCAAGTACAGTTACGCCCGGCTAAAAGTTAACAGTCAAACGCTTTTTTTGCGTTTTGCTGGTGTTTGGCTTGTGTTTGGAAACGTTTGAAAACGTTTCGAATGTGTTTGGAAAGTGTTTGGAATGTGTTTGGACGGCGTTTTGAAAGCGTTTGGAAAGCGTTTGGGAAAAAATCTCAAACACTTTTATAAAAAGTTCGAACACTTTCACAAAGCTACCGAACACTTCTCCAAACACGTTCAAACACTTTCCAAACGCGTTGAACAATTACCCGAACGATTTCAAACACTATGCATTTCAAACACTTCCATTTAAATGATGAAGAATCTCCAAACGTATTTTTAACAGGTCCAGCAATATATGATGTACCTACATGTAAATGTCATGAATACTTCATCTTTCAAAAACTGTATCACAGGCATAAACCAGTTGCAATTTGTCACGCAAACAAGAAAACAATGATATAGCCTACAATATATACACATGCATTGTACGTGATACATGTACAAACTGTTAGATAGAACTAATTTTTTTGAAAAAGCATAATTTCAACTTTATTGTGAAATTTACATAGTCGAGCTTTTTGGCTTATCCATAAATGAAGGCAGGCACATGTTGTTGGGATTTTTAGGTGCTGATGAGCTTTTTAGACACTTGTTAAAAATATTCCTGTCATTAGAATTAGATTACCAAGTGTACATGTACATGTATCACATAAGTTTGGCGCAAAGTGTAAAGTGTTTGAAGTCGTTTGGAAAAGTGTTTGAAAACGTTCGGCTTTCATCAAACGCGTTCGGCAAAGTGTTTGAAAGCGTTTGGAAAAGTGTTTGAAAGCGTTTGGCAAAATGTTTGTAATAGCGTTTGGAAAGTGTTTGCAAAGTGTTTGCTAGGCGTTTGCAAAACGTTTGACTTTCACTGAAAGTGTTTGGGTAACGTTTGGGAAACGTTGGTGCGTTTGGCGTTTGTTAACTTCAACGCGAGCGTAACTGTATATTGTAGTATGCTGTGCTATAAACAAATTTAAGCGTTAGAAAAAGTTAGTGCTAAATATCAATAAAACGTCCTGGCTATTTCCACAAACTTAAATCGGCGATGCAGCGTCTGTAATCTTCTGATATTGGGTTTAACTGTCAAAGTAACTTTCAGTTCGCCAACGTAGTTATAGTCCTTATGAAAAACGTTTTTTTTTACGAAAGTATAAATCAACTGACGTGCTTCTATTTTGAGTACGGCGAACAAGGAACTGGTAAGCTTTAAACTCCTTTTTATTGATACATATCTTACAGCCACCGAGGCACAAGCCTCTGAGTAGTACGCCATTTAATAATTACTGGAACCAAATATTGCCCTTTTGTCCATGATGAGATGTACTGCCGATTTAGATTTTACTCTCCTTCAACAGGTCATTGAAACCAGTTCTGTTTAGCGGTTCTGTGAATTCCCAGACAGGTATATGGATTTAAATCGATTTCTTTATAGTTTTCGTATAGTGTTCCATTCGAGGCTTGCGAAGCAACTGTCTGAGGGCAAAAACGTGGACGATAATGGCTCTTTACCAGACAAAAGGCTCCCTTGTGCTGCAATTGAACATTCTCATCGTGTTGGCAAAGCCATCTGGTTAATTGTTGATATAGTGCACAACGTAAGTTCGCTTATAGAAAAAGACATTTCTTATAGATCTTGCGATAAAGACGGGAAAGACGCCATGTTAACGCTTTGCGTCCCGTTCCTTCCTTGTGGATTTCAAAACAAAGTCTCCCACATTGTAATGCCATTTGTTTGATGTACTACCGATAGAATAACCAAAAAGTTACATGAAGGGCGTTGTCTCTTTCAAGATATAGCTGCAGCTTGAATATCAATATCAGGTAAACACACACGACATACTTTCTATCAGAAAGAGTAACGATCTGACATGAAACAAAACTAAACGCCGGAAGTCAAAGACAAATGATTCTCGAGTATCTTGCAAATGCATTTAGGCAAACAAGGCGAACCCACCATATTTGATTCATCTGCGTGTACACATTTAGACTACTGTCACATAATTAATTATGCTGTGGGTTTTTTTCAGGTAACGGATCTCATATCTGAAGTTGTCAGCGTCATTTTCCAAGAAAGTTGGGTTCTTTGACTCATTCAGCATTTCTTTTTTTTTAACACTTTATAAAGAAAACGAAACATTTTTCTAAGTGACAAACAGTGTTTCTGACCTAAGGCGAGGGAGAATTCTGTTTTTTTTCCTTCAAATTTTCAATTAAATCTCATTTAAATGTAAGGAATGAATACCGTTTTCCTTCATCATTAGCAGGTGAAATTTTTGTTTAAGGTGGAAAACCAATTTCGTAATAGAAACCACTTCTCTATTTATGAGGAAATTCGTAGCATGTCTGTTACATTTACTAACATTTTCCTTAAACTCAAAAGTGCCAAATAAGAAAACTTGTAGCATGGACCTTACATTTTGCTTCCCTTTTAGCTTAACCTAAGAGTGCCAAATGAGCATATACAACTCAAAATATAATCTTTTTGTGAAGATGGTATGAATTGTTAGTAAATAGAAGACTAAATTACATTTCCGCCAAGAGTTGACTTTTCGTACAAAGTGGGGCTTGTGGTGATTGGTCCACTAAATTGCAAACTAGGAGGAAAATTTCGGGAAATGGAAAGGGTAACAACAACAACGACGACGACGATGTTAACAATAATTTATTGAACCCCGCGCCAGGGAAATATAATTATGTACATTTAAATACAAAAATATCAGAAAGCCATACATCATATAAATCACAGAAAAAAAGGAAGAAAGAAACGACACACCCATAAAATCATTACACATGAATGCAATTAAAAGGACCTGACCAACGTTGATGCTGAGATGTTTTCATGTCCCCAAGGTCGAATAAAATTTTCGTGGTAAATCATGTATTGTAGAGAGTCTACAACTCCATCAGTGGAACTAAAATAATTATTGTTAGACAAGACTGTTGTGTTGGAGTTTACACAAGAATCAAAGAAAACATCAAAAAGAGAATTTCCTTGGTCGTCTACTTTATCTACAATGGTATTTGGCACTAGATCCACAGCACGAGATGATATGTACCCAGCAATTAGATGCCAGCAGAGCCTTTTGTAAGGACAATCACCATTAGCAACCCAGGGCAGCAGGGACACTGTGGTGTGTTCTATTGTTTTATTGAGAAACTGGATATGTACAGGTTTCCGCGGGGTACAAGTATTTGACCTAATATAATATCAAATCCTCAAATAGAACAGTTTTATAAATGCACAAAGCATGACTAAAGTACGCAAGATTTAGAAAAACATGGAACGCATAATTTGCCGAAACACTGAATTATGGGCATTTATTCATTGCTTGCATCTTTTGTATAATTAACCCAAATATATATAGTATTTTGGACTTTAACCTGCACATAGAACAAAATATAAATCGAAGCGCACTGTCGATGTATGAAACATAGAATAACGTTGAGACGTGACAAAGGCAGTCAATAGAATGTTGAATTGGTTGTTGATGACATTATGGCTCCTTTGAGCAGACTTCCGAGCTTTGTCTCATGATCTCTTTAGTATCGGCCGAGCTTCATACTCGTTCTTCATAGGGAGATCAGGAAAGCATTCTTTTTCAGTTGCCCCATACCCAGGGCATGTATGATATGATATATATATATATATATATATATAAAAGGGTCTACAAGCAATTTAAAGACACACAATGGAATGGGTAGTTGTCCCTGTCGCTGCTATTACGTCATACGTTACTTTTGGACACGGTTTTGTAAAATATTTTCATCTAACTGACTTTAAAGAGATATGTATATCAGGCACATAAGGTTCCTTCAGAATTTTGCGCAAGTATTGTGCTCTGTTACAATGCTGCTGCTTCCAACCCAATGTCAGGATTTTCTTTTCAAAAGGTATTTTAACTACTTTTTAAGACTTTCAAATGGAATGTATTTGTTCAAATTTAAGTCTTCCCACAATGACGGCATAACGTCAAGGTCGCAGTCCCTGAATATACTATTTGGAATTTGGCTCACAATCTGGAAAATATTTATGTTCGTATAATGTATACTTTGTCAGGTTTGTTTTGGCGTAAGATACTGTTCGCATGTGAAACGAATAACACGAGAAACAAATCTTGTGCCTGGCGTGAGCTCTGAATATACAATTTTTACATCAATTTGCAATAGTTATGTTTTTATGGAATTGTTGCGGCGTCTTTATGAACGCATCTCCCAGATCAATGCATTTTTTCTTGATACTACAGCTACTTTCAAACCAATTGCTTTTTATTTATCTTCAGCAGCATTTCGTTTAATGTTTTGAAATGTATGTACGGCTTGCTGCTTTTTTGCATTCAAACAAGCAAAGTTGATGAATGCATTTATTAGAGCTTCATGCTGTTGATTCAAATTTTTCTGATACTGTATCAATAAGGCTTAGGATGAAAGCACAACTATGGAACATTTCAACCTTGCAATTATTCTGCCTTTGTTTTGAACATGAACGAATAAAAAGAAGCTTAAATACACGTGGCGCTGTAAAAAAAGTACATTCTACAAGTTATTTATAATGTTTTGGGCTTGAATCTGTACTTAAGTTTATGTGTATATTTTGTAGTTTGGCGACATCTAGTGCGACCAAAGTTTTGTGAAAATGTCTTTGCATTGCCCATCTGTCAAAGCATATCACATTTGAACGTTTTAATATCCATGGAACTTTAAAGGTGCCTTCTATTAGTGTACCCAATAATATCGGTGTTTTCTTGGAAAAAACAAATTCAAGTCTGTATCCAAAAATCTCTGGCAAAGCATACAATGCAAGGAACATGTAAGCAAACAACCCTATATTGTTGCCTTATGGTTTCTTAAATGATTTTTCGTGCGGAATTAAATGGAATATCTTTATGAGACCTAGACAGACACGATGACAGATTGACATTACCGCATGCTGTTCGTAATGTCTCATTGTATGTCCAGGTTACAAAAGCAAAATCGCTTCATATATTACTCCTTTGTCATGAAGGTTTTGTTATGTACAGCACTATAGCAATGCCCCAGGGACGTTTTTCTTTTTCTTTCTTTCTTTTCCTTTTCTTTTTTTTTTTTTTTTTTTGCTTAAGTATTTCAGTACACGGGAAAAGATACGGCTGCAATCAGAGCTTAATTACAGTACATTATGCCTTGAACAAAAGATGATAGCTAGAAGAGATCATCGCATAAACGTTAGGAACGATTTTGTGGACATTATCAAACGGTAACAATTTATGGTTACATTAAATGTGCAGGCAACAGTAGACCATGACAGTAAGGACAAACATATACCACAGCAGCATCAGAGTGAAATAACTGAATTCGTCATACATGTATGGAATGAGCTGTCGATCAGCGACTTTGATCCCAGAAGGTCATCAATTGATACCGTTGGGGTTTGTTTGATTTTTCCAGTGTCCTTCCTATTGAGCATTTTGAAATCAATACTATGACACTGATGTTAATATGCATGCGCTGAGGGTGTACTCTTTCGCGGGCAGTAGGGCGTCATAATATGGACATGGACTTAGCAGAACGCACTGCTTCGTGTGATTATGCAAAAGAGTTTTAAGTGAAGCGAAAGCGCAGTTTAGAAGTTTATTAGTTTATTTAGCAATGCATTTTCAGAATACAATTCTGTTGACACATGGAGGCTCATAACAATAGTAAAATAATGTGTACATGAATATAAAATCAGAAATACATATCATTGTATTCTTTAAATAATTCGTTGTCACTAGATAAACATAATGTCTAAGGCTGTGTATGTAAACAGTTTATCGAAAACAAAGTTATTTTAGTATTACTTTCAGATTTTCGAAAACTGGGATCAAGTACAATACTTCACAATATAATTCAGAATCACAACTCACCACATCGAAAAATCACAATGCACATTAATGCATGATTTACAGAAATTTAGGCATTCACACACACACACACACACACACACACACACACACATATATATATATATATATATATATACATATATATTCTATGCATCGCTACAGCCACCACAAACATCTATACTGAAAGCCGACGATTCCTAAACAACTGGATCTTGGTTTGGGCTGAGATGGGGAAACAGTGTCAATAATATAAAACTAATTCGATTTTTTTTATAACGACGGTTATTCGTCTAGTCACATCAGGCATAGGATCAACGATGTAATATATACTGAAGCTGTGCTATTAATTCACCGTTGAAGCCTCTTCAGTTTCATTAATGTCGTGCCTGCGTCATTGACTCCTTTGAAAAACAGTTGAATTATAAAAAGGAATGATACGCTTTGGTATGCTATCCACTTACTTGCCATAACCACGTACATTTAACAAACTACACTAATATAATCTAGGCACTATGATTTCAACTTAGTATACTCATTGGTTGAAGTCATACTTTGTAATCTGTTATCTTTTTGTGTATACATGTTTACGAACTCGGAAGTCGTGTGCAGACGCCTTTGGAGATCAATTGGCACTGCACCTGATTTACTTAAAAAAAATGTTGTCTAAAATATAAGAAAAAACTTAGCTGCAGGCAATATATGGGATTCAGTATCAAAGCTTGCACCACAAGCTACGTTTTAGCCTTAACTACTATTTCAAGGAAAAAAGAAATGTAATCTAATCAGGCCTTGTTATGTGTTAGCCCGAAACACATACTAATGAATTCAAACAATTTTGTTTGGAGACGACAATGTATCCACTACTTACCTGGCAAATACTTGAAAGGCCTAAAAATGATATATTCCAATCAATACAATTAATGTTAAAAGGCCCGGGTAATGAAAAAAATGCGCCAGTATCAAAGGTACAGGTAACAAACTTGGGTTTATGAAATCGTATCTGTCGCTAAGCGATCTGATGACTGAGACTGTAAGGAATGGATTTTGTGAGCGTGGAAGAAAATATTCAATAATCACGAACATGCATGGGATATTGAGCTTGGATTTATCTTTATAGCGTTTGATGTCTGCATGCAGAAGATGCTCCTCATAGTTTCCACCACAATGACACATTTTCTTGGGACCACGGATATTTTTTACAACAAAACTTTACCAAAAATAGCATTACCTCCTTTCCGATGATAGCATCATGAAGTTCTAAGCACCCACTTTACCCAATTGTAAGGAACATGTAATTTGAACTAATTAACATTTGTACAACTGGCTAGTCAATCAAGAGTTTACGTTTTTCAATGGTTCGAAACACACATGGATTAAAAAATTGAATGATAACCAGAAACAATCGATTGTAAAAAGAATCAATCCAAGCAAACTTTTTTCCTAGAAAACTAATCGCACTCCCTAAACCCCAGCAATGTCTGATATGCCTTTGGCTGGCTTCAGAGGGAGATTTACCAAGACAAACGTGGGTCATTCTTCTAAGATCAGAGCATAACGATCCCATCAGTGGCCAAAGATAAAGTATGAAGAGACTTCCCCATCTATAGCATGAAAAATGTAATATCTGGCATATACAGCACAACATAGTGATTCCGGAGAGTCTGAATTGATTTTTCAATGTACGTGTTCTGATGAGGATGAAGAAAGATTGAAAAAAAAGCTGTAGCAGCAGAAGAAAAGATCATTCAGCCTTACAGACATGAGTGGGACGTCCAGAGCCCTGCTGTCACTAGTCTTGTTTTTCTTTTTTTTTCAAACCTATCCTTAACATGGTCATATTTGACGAATCAAAGTCACTTTTGACAAAGTGTTCGCTACACTTGTGAGATATGTTCCCAGGGCCTTGGCACTTGTTCCAGTAAGTCTTGACTGCACGGCTCTACGCTCTACGCTCTCCGCAATTTCAGGTCTTTGGGAGATGTAAACAAGCTGTAGAACTTGTAATGCTACAACAGACCGACCCATCCTGGGCGGGAACCGGGACGAAAATAGATATTTTCGCACCTATTTTCAATCCTGTTGATGCAATGTGAATAAAATATGTTTAAACTAAGTGACACTTGACATCCACAGCTGGTAAGCATGGTCGGAGTCTTCCGTATAAGCCAGCCGTGTTGCGTTTGTGACGTCACTCACCTTTCGCGCCTTGAGGGTATCGGAAATGTGAGGAAAGCGACGATTGAAGGCGCACTGAGTTTTTTGTTATGAGAATGGTAATAAAAGTATTATTTTCATATATATATATATTAAAGTGCGTCGTATGGTTAGAACAACCCATGAGTCACCCGTGTATCCATTTGAAACTTGCTTAAACAAGAGGACCTAAATTGATTAATTTTATTGCAGGGAGAAGTCACAAAACCATGGTAAACTTGCTTCTTTTTGACCGGTGTTTGTTTGAATATTCTGCTGATACATAGATCATGGCCACAAAGCCATAGATAGAACCAAAGAGTCAAACTGCCATTAAATGGCCGATTATTTGATATTAAAGGGTGAATTATCTTCTTTCATGATCCAATAACATGGCATAAACATGTATCATTCGCACGAGGAGCCACCTGCTTGAGGAACATAGCTTCGTATTTGTTATGATTTGTATCTACTGCATGGTCCAACTTGACGGGCTTGGAATGCTTGTGCTAACATGACAATTCTGTAACTTCACCATGCATCAATCTAAAAATCTTTAAGGTTAGGTGACTAGATGTCGAAATGTATATCATTTAAATTTCTCCGTCCTTTTTTTTCTTTCTCATCGGCCTTTTTTCAGGTCCAGTGTGTGCTTTTTCTTTCATTAAATGCCATCGATTGTGTACTTTATGATGGATATTGATTTGGCAACGTGTGATAATGTCCTGTTCAAAGAACCATAGGGTCATTGGCGTAAAAGCTCCGTTGGCAAAGACACTCCCTTAATGACTTATTCTTCGTTTTTCTCATCTATATGTAAAGAGCTTTGTGTTCTTTAAGTATGAAATTTCACCAGAGGAGTGGTCCTGGGAATATAGAAGTTCTTGCGTACAGTGCAACCGAAACAAGTACATTAAGAATAAGTGTCATATTTTGGAAGACTAAAGGGGGAGACAAACAACCAAATAGGCAAACTGAACCCCACAGCATTATACAAAAATAGGTGTAGGACCAGGGAACAATATGTTATAACAGTATGTGGCTGCTGAGGCTCCCGGCGAAGCTTAGCACAAGCATGTCACTTTCCTTAATTCCGTATAAGCATACCACTTCGCCAAATACTTTAACTTAATGTAGACAGTCTTGTCACAATTTGGCAAAGTTCTCAGGGAAATGGTCACTTTACTATATATATATTATAATGGCACGTAAGAAAAAATGGGCACTGAGCGTGTGATTATTCCATTAAAAAACCCTTGGTGATCTCCTTTTTGACCATGCGAGTACAAGTTCTCTTATTTGTTCTGCAAAGAAACATATTGAACTGTGCTTCAATATAAATTTTAAACATATTTTATCAATAGAATTCGGAAACAGGACTGTGATATACTAATTCCGCTTGATTGTGGAGAGAAGAAAAAAAGGAAAAATGACAACATGTAACGCATATGCTAAGAATGGTGAGACTCGAAAAGAGAGATAATGTAGACACTTGCACGCGTAACGTCCGTTATCTTGGTTCCTGGTTCCCAGTTCCCAGTTCCTTGTTCTCAACGGACCAGTCATTATTTACCAAGAATATTTTTTATTCTATTTTCTCTCATGTATATTGCAGCAATATTACTTGTTTAACTCCCCAATGTATATACTAACTCAATTATTGCAATTGGCAACATATAAACAAACTCCCATTAAAACTGAAAACAGGAAACAATTAAGCAACTGTCAACATAGATAAAAACTGACTTTACAGCCGGGAACCGGGAACCTGTTACCAGTTTCGGCTTCCTGGTTCCCAATTTCTAGTATAGAATAAGGAACTGGGAATTGGGAACTGTTTCCGGTTCCGAGTTCTCATTGGTAGCAAAACTTTTAGCTGTAACATGTAAGCAAATGCATCTTCATTTCCACGGTATCTACTTATGCAAAAATTATACAAAGAAATTGTGCAAATATCGCGTTTGCAATTATCAGTGGGTGATCGTAACTTCCTGACGAGTATTTCCGTGAAGTACGTGTTAGCGATCTACAAAAACAATGCACGTTGAACAAAGTTGAATCAATTGTCACATTGTGAGCCTCACTTACTTTCAGGGTCACTGCCACTTTTTTCTGTCACTAAAACCTATTTAGATTATGAGGAATCAGTGGAACGCAAATGTTAAAGGTGTAAAAGCTGTCACATTTAGCACCCGGCCATTTAATGGTTAAACACTGAGCTTACTTTACTTTGCCAGAAAGAATTTTGATATACTGTATGGGAATTAACACATTTTAAAGCAACAGGTGGAATTTCAATACAGTTTTTACGCTCTACTGGGAAGGAAATGATTAACTCTTTTAGTACCACGTTTTGGATTGCGTCAACAGCTCTCTTCGGCGCGGTTTGGGCGCCGAGAGCGCGCTGAGGAACGCGTTAGACCCGAACCTTTACATTTTCTGGAATTACGGGCATGCTGGTACTTGGTGAAATGTGTTTTCGCAAGGAATGTGATTCTAGCACTTATATTATAATTGAAAGGAGTTGGCCTTTATAAGGTGGACCAAAGTCGCAGTTGGCAGGGAAAGAGTTAAGGCAATATGGATTTTTTGCACCGTCTTCGGCTCTTTAAAGTTATGCACCATGCAGGTGTCTGTGTCTGTGTGTGAGGGGGGGGGGGGGGCGGGGCTTCGAGAACTTACACACCCTGTTGGCGGTGCTTGGAGCGGCATACCTAGCGTGTCAACATGGAAATCTGAAAATGAAACACAGTCTCACTTTACACCTCAGCCACAAATGACTACAAGCATGTTTAATGCATCCTGCATTTTCCGCAGGAAGGAGGTTAATTTGAATCCTATGTATCCGAACAGTCATTATGGGTACAACACCGCGATCGTCGTCAGTACATTTCAGTTATCTGATTGGCATGCTGATATAAATCTACTAGGTCTGCAGACAAATATTGACATATGCCAATGAATGACTATGATTCGTCGTTTTACCATACATGTCTGTCTGTTGAGGTTTGTCTGTATTGATTCCAAATAATGTTGCACAGTTTTCTGCTCTTTGAACTTGTTCCTGTGTGCCAGTGAGCTGTGTATATTATATATATATATATATATATATATATATATATGTATATATATATATATATATATATATATATATATATATATATATATATATATATATATATATATATATGTATGTATATATATATATATATACATATATATGTATGTATGTATATATTATATATATATATGGGAGGTGTATGAAATTTATTGTGGTGTCCTTTCTGGTAATGTCATGTGAAGTATTTTCACACACATAAATCACGTGTCTTTGTTGTCTCGCCATATGAAATGAAATTAATTCGAACAATCCTTTAAATCTCGAAAGGTCTTGTCGGTATTAAAACATCCCGAAGCCAGACTGGTTCCGCTACATATATGTAGCACTAGACTAGTCTGTCTTCCTTTCTTTATGGTACTCAAAGTGCTGCCTCTTCAGATGGTGCCACTGTCTGTTCACATCAGTCAGCTTGGATAAGCTGTATGACCCTGTTGCCATATGCACTAAAACATTTTGCTAAATCTTGGCAGGGACTATATGTCAGATACAGGGTTCAAGTTAGGTTATTCAGTTTCCTTTGTAAAATTGTACACAAAACATAACATTGCGCTTGGGTCTGCATGCATTCCCGCAGTGCTTATCCGTCATGCCGGCGGGATATACATGTACTTCGGGATCCCCCAAATTTGCACCAGTGCAGTTTAAAAAGACACAGCAAGGACAGCGCTCATTGTCTTATTGTCCTAGTCTGTTAGCTATACATATATGTATGTATATCTTTTGAACCATCGTGTAAGATGTCATTGACTGTAACTATGACCACCATGGAGACTGAATCATAAAGGACTGCATGAAATCGAATCTCCTCGAGTTATATGATGATAAACCTGAAATCCTAGTTTTAAGTACGAATAAATGTCTCCACATTATCAGCAACTTCGGTGTTTATTTGGAGACACTCCTCTTTCACCTGCAACCTGTGCAAGAAACCTCGGTGTGATTTTTTACTTGGCGGCCTTCTACAAACTAAGGATTATTCGCATGACCCGTCGCTCACTTCATTATGCTAAAGCTGAAAAATTCATTTACGCATTTGTGACCGCACGACTCTATTATTGCAATTCACTTTTCTACGGATTCTACTTTGACTTGTGCTGGAAAATATGATCACATAAACCCATTGCTTTCAAAAATTACATTGGCTTCTAGTTCAGTATAGGACACAGTTTAAGGTGCGACTCCTTGCCTTCAAAATCTTGAATAAGATGGCCCCACAATATACTTCTATCTTTCTGTCACACAATGCACCAGTCCGACCCCTGCGGTCCAGCAATAAACTCTTATTTTAGGTGCCAAAGGCTCGTTTTAAATCTTTCGGAGAGCGCGCTTTTTGTAAAATTGCGCCTTTCCCATAGAATGGCCTTCCATTTGAAATAAGTAGTGCTACAAGTGTCGGCGTTTTAAATAAAAGGTGCTCAAAACCTGTTTTTATAACAAGGTTCTTAATTAAGTTGATCTAAAATTTACAACGCCAATGAACACTTTTAAACATGAACATTATGTGCACTTTTTTACTTTTGTTCTTAATGATGTACATTTTATCGTGCTACCTTTACGCACTGACTTTAAAAGTCCTATGTGTGTACGATGATTATTGCTATTATTATTATTATTATTATTATTATTATTATTATTATTATTATTATTATTATTATTATTATTATTATTATTATTATTATTATTATTATTATTATTATTATTATTATTATTATTATTATCATGACTATTATTATGATTATGATTATTATTATATACAGGGCCACCAGAGGACTAGAGTTGGGTATACAAGTGAAGAGTAAAATGTGAAGAATGATAAATCCTAACTGATATCGACCAATTTAATTATGCAATGTGTTTACAAATGACACTTTGTATACAGCAATTTTATGATATATTTCTTGGGCAAAAACGCAGTGAAATAAAGGATGTATATGGATAAACTTAAATTACTATGCAAATATCTTATGTTCTAGAGTATAAGTGTCAGTAAAATCATGTAACAATTTTGTTATCTCCATAAGCCTACTGCGATATACTCATAGGCTTCCTAGGTTCCGTTATGATTTAGAACGCTGCAAACAAAATGGGGTTTTCTTCTAAACATTTTAACTCGCAGAAACTATTTAGAATTTCCAGGCTGTGTAAACAACATTTTGAGACTGCAAGCTCACATTAACACAGTTAATGACACTGGAAACGTTTGGTCAAAGTATAGAACAAACAAACCAGAATGACAAATGTATGCAATCATGTGAATATATTTAGTACTACTGATTAAGAGCAAACTGTTCATCCGCAAAAGTGTGAATGCAGCCTTAAAAAACCACAGGGCCTAGTTGTTCAAGAGTCATAATACTGTTCAGAAGAACCGTCTGATTTTCCACATAATTTCTTGTTCAAACAGCTGCTAGACAAAATCATATTCTTTCAAAATGATATTTATGTTATAACGATGAATTTTGCACATACAGAAAGGCTGAATCTGTCAAAGGCTGCTGGCTTCTCATAGAGGATCCATTCGGCTCACGTTTTCTTGTATACTACTTCCGTAGGGGCTGAGTATCAGACAAGATTGTTTATACGTAGTGGGCGTTAGTCACCTACCTGAAAACTTTTTTCTTCTATTTTCAGGTTCTTCAGAACGCATGGCCAGATGAAGGCACTGTTCAAAAGTTTCAAGTATATAGACATAGACGACCAACTTCGAGAAAACGAAAACCTGGCTAAGCATGCCGGATTAGTTATGTCAGTGTTCGACAGAGTCATAACAAAATTTGATGATTATGATGCAGCAACCGGCGAGATCAGGAAGATAGGAAAGTTTCATCGGAATTTTGAAGGATTTATGCCCGAACTTTTTTTGGTGAGCACGATTCTTCATTTTAGCGATCTTACGCTAATCAAAGAGACCATGAATTTGATTTTTCAAGGGCAATATTATTTCCGTTTTCGTAGATATTTCACCACAAGCTGCAACATCGGTGTACCTGTAAAAATATCACCACCCGGCTTCCGTAAACCAGAGTATTGTTGATTTTGTAACGGCAAGTGGTGTACAAGCAGATAATGAATGATCCATGCAACTGGCATTGAAGGAATCGCAAAGCTATACATTCTTTATTAATCTACACCCATTCAGGTGACTATTGGACGTTTCTTCGTCGTTTGTGTTTCTGGCATCGAGTGTAAAACATAGAGATCTGGGGAAAGAGTATTTTCTTCGTAAATTGACCCGTCCACGCACTTCACCTCGCTCTATTTGCTTCAGCCCCCATTAACCCATACGCCACGAGGCGGAAAAATGTACTGAGCATGTTCTGCTCGTGTGAATAAATATTGTCAGATTCATGCCGAAGTCCACAAACCTTGTAGAGTAATGTTCTCCACAAACTAACAAAACTGGTCTTTCTGTTTAATTACCTCTGCAGTATATAATTAAACAGTTGTTTGAGGCAGTAATGCTGAATTGATGCATTGAATCGTCATTGCAGATGACATCCAACATGACAGCTACAGCGGATCTCGGCACATAAACTCTTTATTACTGTTAGTTCGATTAAACTGTCAACCAAAAATAGAACCAGATTTGAAAAATACATATGAATATATATATATAAAATAACAATGGTAATGGAGATGGCAATGGTGATGGTAATGCACATGGAAAATGCAAGAGTGGTGGAATTAGATGAAGTCGCGGTGGAAATAGTACTTACCAAACCGTCTAGGTCAATAGTTGAACGTGAAGCCATGACAAAGCTTAAATGTATAGCCTCTCATAACAGAAACTTCGAATTACTTCCTTAAAACTTTTGAGAATTATTATGATTAAGCCATCTGAGGTTAATATGATCTTTTTAATATTTAACGTTGGAATCAACCCCATTTCCCAAGAGAATCTACATTTCCCTATAAGTTGCTTTATCGTTACAGTGATTTTTTTTTTCATCTTTCAGCAAATGCAGGAACCAATGCACCAAGCCTTGAAAATCACGCTACAGGACAGATACACGGACCAAATGAAAGAAATCTATACTAAAGTGGTCTTGTTTATACTTGAAGGGTTAGCACAAAGTTTAGTTGATCCAAACCTATGAGAGAAGGTGGGGACTCTTTGGTGTCTTGTAAAGAGCTCTGCCATCAGGAGACGGAACTGGTTCCTTGCCATTCAGCGAAGCAAAATCGTGTCAGCTGTAAAAGTATAGCTATTGGTAGTAAACTCTTGGGTTGACAAGACTACAAGCTTGTGCAATCTCCAAGCGGTCACGTATATATTTGTGCCATAAAGAATTGCATACAGATTCTCAAAATCTACGCAAGCTGCTGATATTAGTATACCTATAACGAGGCTGGTATTCTGCAGATTTCAAACTGTCTTCTAAATGTCCTGAAATCAGAGTGAGTAATCCAGGCGAGTATCCCTTTAATCGTTGACCATCAGACCATTGAGGATCAAGTGATATTCTCTGGATGTAGATAGGTGGTAACCAAACCCAATAAATGTCACACGATCTTTCTAAAATATGGTGAATTATGTCCCCAAATATGACATATTTACGTCCAAATACTACACGTTCATATTCATTACCAAGTAGAGCTTTTTTCGTTTTACATGCATGCCTGTGTTATAGCTATTTAGTAGATTGTTTTCAATTGGTGTGCATTAACTTTTTACTTTACGAAACGTGTTTTACCAAAGAAAGAAAATTCAATAGGATTCTCGGAAATAAGGGAATTAATAACTCATCTATCGTCAAACAATCAAAAGCGACTTCATGTCAAATATTTTTTTATCTGAAGTAAATCGTTAACGTATGATATTACATACGGTTGGTAGACCAGATCAAGGAAGATGCTAATTTAGCCTTTAAGTAAGGACAAAAGGGGTGAAAAAATTACATCGTGTATCTGGAACATGCCTAAATACTTCCAATGCATGCTTTTGAAATGTGCTAAAATGGCTTAATGAAACTTTCTCTTTGTTAAGTCATTTTCTTTTCAAAATGCTAATTGATCTACTGAAAGCCGAATCCATTGTTGGAATTTTTTTATGCTTGTGCATGGGGGGGGGGGGTATTTTATATTTACGTAAACTTAACTTGAAATTGGAACAAAGCCAATAACTCTGCTCATAGTGTATCTTCCAAATATATAACGTAGCAGACGAAGTAGGTATGAGAGACAGTTCACTCGTGTACAGAACATTAGCGAAACATTTACTGCTCGATGCCTTTCTGTTAAAGCTTTGTCGAAATACACACGGGTGCACCCTTCTTTTCAGCAAAGACATTCCCACCGGTATTGGATCTTAAATAGCGAGCTAATTTATAGGATTAATTTGAAATCAGAACAAAGCCAATGGATTTGCATATAGTGTATATTGCAAAATACATAATGTAGCAGACGATGTAGGTGTAAGAACCAGTTCACTTGTCACTCGTATACAGAATGTTGGCGCAAAATTTACTATTATATTCTGATCTACTAAAGCATTCTGGCAATACACATGGGTGCATCCATATGTTTTGTTCATCAAAGTTGTCAACTGAGCAAAGACATGTCAAAAAATGTCTGATGTTTTATGTCGTCTACTTCAATGTTACTAAGTTCAGAAGCTCATAAGGTCCCTTATATAATTGGAGTGTTCGTAATTTGTTTTGTTCGAACTTAAAGGGCAGTAGTCTTCTATTCAGGTATCGGGCTTTTACTCGGGTAGAAGACACTGCTTTAGTCGTTACGATAAATCAATTCATATATGGGCATAGTCAGCTTATTATCTAGTGCCCAAGCATTGTTACTCATCGCATACATATAATCTGCACCGGGGTTTAACTTCATAAGCCGTGATATTATATATCGTATTTATAAATCATTTATAATTTCTGCAATATGTTCATTTCTAAACAAATGCCTGTATTGTTATGGAATATAGCAAACAGTAAAAAGAGCCATGGAAAAAAAGTGCCTTGCGTTTTCACTGCATCATTGAAATTTGAGTTCAAGGACCGCATGTCGTGAGGTACTCAGAAGCTACTTGGGTATCTACGTTTCTTTGCCTGCCGGTTACAACTTCCCTGTCCGAGTATCCAATTCAAAATGAAGTGTTAGCAAAATTTTGCAAAGGCAAACATTACCAAATGAAGGTATTTTGACATTCAACAGGGCAAAAGATCGTAGCAAAGGTAAAAATGAAAAACGCACGTTTTCGTTTGAAATGATTGCCGCAACTTGTTTCGAATTTGATGGGACTCCCGAACGATAAATCGACTCAAATCATTTTGTCTTTCCTTTTTTTGCCCGACCACATTGTGGGGTGCTCAGATCTATAAATGCAAGATCTCGGAGACCGCTTGGCCAAGATGAAGCTCTGTCAAAATAGCAGACCTATATTAAAGCAATGCGTCACAAATTTTGTAACTGACCGTGACTTATTTTTGGCTCCAGGACCTACTTATGAGGATTCATATTTTCATGCACACAAATAAATATAAATTACTTTAAAAAATTATTAAAACAAAGAGGAAGCTGGTTTTGAAAAGGAACCTGTTCCAAAGAGGAAGCTGGTTTTGAAAAGGAACCTGGTCCAAAATAAGATGCATCTCGGACAAAATTTTGGTAAAGCTGCGGTCAATATTTTTTAGATATCGCAGTAACAGAGTTGATACCACTCAGATGACCTTCAAATAAATACATTAAAAGTTTGATAAAAAGTGAAAGAAATGGTAATAGAAAGTTGGTTTTCAACAGGAGCCTGGTCCATTATAAGGTGTATCTCTGCTACAAATGTGGTACAGCTATGGTGAATATTTTTTAAAATATCGTGGTAACGGCGACAAGACAGATGGACAACTGCTGTGCCAAGGGTATAAACAAGGCGTTTTCTGTTTATCTAACATTATTCCACAGCAGCTTATATCAGAGACTAACTACAAATCTGTCGCATCATTTGGACAGTTATGAAGCTGCACCGGTCTTTATAACAACCCCTAGACTTACTTCTTGCTCTGTGACCTACTTATGCTAAATCAGCTGTTTGCCACGAATAAACGACAATTAAGAAATATTGATTTTGGATTCTGTATTTATTCATATCTGGAATATTTGTGTAACAAAATTTGACCTCTAAATGTCGAATGTCAGGGTTGTAAGGCAGGGCCCAAAACAAACGTCTCTTTTGTTTATTGTGGAATTTTCCAAGTGCAGTAAATCAAAAACATCAGCCCTTCACAATGTCTTTTTGGTCATATCCGTGAACCTGTCCTGAAGATATGTATATGCTATGGAGTAAGAGTGCTTAACTTAATTTTGGCTCTGTGACCTTTTGGAAAAACTCTCTTTTCATAACTTGTAGAGTAATTACCAAAAATGAGTATCAGAATTATTTGTAGCGCTGAAGATAAAGACTATGTGATATCTCCTGAAAATAACCCACTTTTAATTCTTTTCTGTTGCCGTCCCAATAAAGTTTAATGACTCGCCTGTATACATTGATCTTTGGTCAAATCGGTAAGACTTCCAGGTTGTGCTTCTACCACATGTACTTGACAAATGACCTTGATATGCCTTTTTTTCGTTTGGAAATGTCAACTTATGATACAGATGTTTTTACTCATCAGTTAGAATTACTATCCAAACGGATCTGTTTTGAGGTTTGTGGATAGCTCATGCCTACGCATATTTACTTTTATCCCAAAAGGAAAAAAACCTATTAATGTACAGGACTCACTTTCCTCCCAGGGTATATCCGTTTTCTCAGGATTATACAGGTTCTTTTGCTTTTCGTCAAATGTGACAGCATTAACGTCTGAACAGAAGGTTCTAAATCAGTCACACATCTGCTATTTTTAATGGTTCAAAGTTATACGCAATGTTTTTTGTTTTGTTTTGTCTTGTTTTTGTTTTTGTTTGTTTGTTTGTTTCTTGCTTTTGTTTGTTTG